>JANHFX010002430.1:0-25978 GCA_027560015.1 Chloroceryle amazona
GCCTTTCTCTGACGGACCGGGCGCGGGGGCGGGAGCGGGCCCGGGCGGGGCGGTCTCCGCTTCCCCGTGGCTGCAGTGCCCCCCCGTGGCCAGGGGCGGAACTGGCGCGGAACTCGTGAGCAAAGTCCCGTTTGTCCTTGCTCTCATCTTTGTTTTGTATTATGTTGAGTTAACATATACATTGCATTAAAGTTCACTTCTTAATCTAATTCTCTGTTATTTTAAATTGGTCTTTCAATATGTTGTTTTGAATAATAAATTTTGTTGGCAAATATCGTTTTTCCAGCTGTTTAGGAAGTACAAAGCTGATGGAGCTGGCTTACCCTTAGTGGCAAAGATGCTGGCTGATTTTAAAAGTTATTTTTGTTTACTTTGTTGTGGGGTTTTTTGTGAGATTGGTTTGTTTGTTTGTGGATTTGGGTTTTGTGTGGTTTTTTTTTAATGAAAGATAAGTTTGGCAGCACAACAAGTCCATGTTTGTCAAATGTCACTGATGGAAAGTGTTCAACTGAAGTAGCCTCATGGAATCCTGCTTTTTCCATCTTCTTGATCCCTGCCTCATGTATATGTACATAGATGAATGCATACTTACTAGAACAGGTGCATGCACCTATTCCCATATGTTGGAATCTGGCTGATGGTTTTGCTCTTTTTTAGTAGTCCTTAGGAAGAATTGACAAAGATCTCAGGGTTATTCACATTGAACTGGAACAAAAGTAACTGCATCAGAAAGGATTTTCCAGAAAGATTTGAAGCAAGTATAAAAAATAAGAGGTACATCATGTTCCGCAGTGCATATTTGCACAGTTCCAGGTGACATTCATGGAAAAGTTGGCACGCTTACCAAAACAACCACAACCCAGAGGCTCGGGAACTATATACAACATAGCAAGTAGCTCTGAACTCTCTTGCACATAAAAACTTGGTTTACCTATTTCATTTGTGACCCTTTTTGTTAAAGAACTGACTTACTCTGATAACTCTGTTTCCCAAGCAGGATGAATTTCCGTGATGCATACATGATCGATGGTGGAGAAGTTGTCTTCACAGCCCTTACAAGTATACGTGCTTGAGGTGAATTAATTGAAAACTGTGCCAAGGATCCTGAAGCGATACGCTGCGCAACTGGAGTGCTGATGACACCATTCATCCAGGACATGTAGAATGAATCAAAGGTGGAAAGACAAAGTCTCATTACGTAGAGGGTGTTTTGCCAGTTGACACTAGGGTTTAGTGGAGCAGACTGGGCTATGACTTGAGCTGAATCTGCTTAGGGCCAGCCATCCACACTGGGGGATGTTATGCTTCTACAAACTACAAATTTTTGTAGGACTTTTTCAGACAGCAGGCAAAACCCATCTGTTGGAGTGCCAACCTATTTCAATTGTAGGAATCTGTTTTATAGGGAAGGTGAAGTCATGGCTCTTGCCCACTTTTTTGAGGGAAGTACATACCCCATAAGGTGTTGGTAAGTAGACCTTGCTTTCTGACCTCTGCTGAAGCTGCTCATAGACAAGAAGCTATAATCTGACCCCTAACATTAATCTTCCATTTAATTTTGAAAAATGCAGGAGGCCTATTTTTATTCAAGAAGGGATGCAGAACTATTTTGGAGGCTGGAGGCCAGTCCCTAATGGAAAGCACATATAGTATCAATTATAGTATGGGTGTGCTAACCCTCATTAAAACATCTTTCAAGAATTGTGATTGATTTTTTTTTTTTACTCTTAACTTTCTACTTTTGTAATTTGTCATCCTGTGTTTTTGGTGAGTTTTTTGTAGTTTTGTTGTGTTTGGGGTTTTTTTTGAAAGAACTTAAATGTTGCCAGCTCTTCTGAAATCTCTTCAGAGCTTCAATGTTTTTTCTGCTTGTAGGATTAACAGCATATTAACTATGATTAGACGTTTTGTTGTTGTTCACAAATGGTGTTGGGACATTTTCAGATCATCTATTCTCAGGATTAGGTAATCATTACGTGCATTAATCTAAGGGATTGTGTTTACACTGACTTTCAAGTACAGCTCTGAAAGTGTTTAACGCGGTGCATGTTCAAAAGGGAATTTAGCTGCACTCCCTACGCAGAGTGCCCTCAGCAGAGACCTTTGTACCATTCTCTTCCGCATAAAACCAGAAAATAATCCAGAGTCCAAACGGGGGTGAAAAATGGCTCCTCAAAGCCAGATTTCTTTGCTTTGTACCTTGTTTTGTAGTATAGCATTCAGCACTTGCGGAGCAGAAGGTGAGATGTAAAATCTGTTATTATTGCTGTTGGGGAAGCAACCACAGTATCAAGTTGCAGTGCAGTGATTTTCAAAGGCAGTACATCTCTTATACTTTTGTTAGTAATTTGCAAAAGCATCTTAATAAGCTTGATGCAAAAATTACTGGGTTTGTGAGCTGAAACCATTTCTGAAGTGATTTTATGAAAATAAAGCTTTCTTTCTTAAAAGGTAGAAAGCAAAACATTCCTAAATTATCTAAACAAAATATTTTAAAGATCTTTTTGGATGATAAATTCAGAAAATGTTAATGATTTTGACAGTTGCTGTTTGCTTTGAAGTTTGTTTTTAAGCTTTATGCTCTTGCACAATGACTAAACCATATCTTTACCTAGCTCCTGTTGTCATCGTCAGAGCCAGCTGTAGTAGTGTTCAGCAGGGGGTGTCTGTCATTTCATTAAAGTGAAATGAAAATTTAACAAAATTGAATGGAATAAGCTGAATTCTTCTAATTAAACAGTCTGTAAAAATGCTTCTGGGAAATATCTGTCTTATAATTATGAAAATTCAATTTAAATTGTTGTGGGGTTTGGGTTTTCTACCTTATGTGTTACTTAGGGCAGTATGGTGCTGAGCCAGAAGTGACTACTGCATTTGGACGACTCAGAGGGAGACAAACAAATGTGAAGGGGACAGACAGACTTGTAAATGTTTTCCTTGGGATTCCTTTTGCAAAAGCCCCTCTTGGATCTTTGAGGTTTTCCCCACCTGAACCTCCTGAACCCTGGAATGATCTGAGAGACGCAACTTCTTACCCACCACTGTGAGAGCTATTCAGTTCATTTGTATAGAGGACCTGCTCATGTTTGTCGGTGTTGTCTCGACTATTAGGGTACAGAGCTCTGATTTTTGGTATGGAGCTTGTACTGACTGGTAGTGAATAAACTGCCAGTACTGAAATATTTCCTGAGAACTGTGGGACTAGGAGCCATCAAGAATTCTGGGGAAATTTCTGTCTTTGGAAATCACATTCTCTCATTCTACTGTACTGAAATAATTGCACTTTTTAAGTGCAATTATAGAGCTATGCTTTTAGAGGTTGCACATCTAACTGTATATAAGTAACACTCCCTGGGGGAGTTCAGTCTGTGGGGCAAAATAAAGTGTTTTCTCTATTGTTGTTACATTGTTGTTGCTGCCATTTTAGCACTAATAATCATGCTTCCTCTTTTTTTGTGAAGATGTCCTCAAGACCTGTCCATGTTGAAAATAGCTGAAAAAAACTTTAAAGAAAAACACCTTCTATTCCAAACTTCTGAGGACTGTTTGTATCTAAATGTTTACAGCCCTGCTGGCTCTAACAAGAAGGACAAGTTACCTGTACGTACACACATTGTATAAACCTGTGTTGTACAAAGTTGGCACCTAATGATAGCTCCTAAGTCACTGAATTGCTTTTGAAAATGTGATGCTGCATTAGCAAAATAATACTATCACATAAATTTCAAAGTCCACCAACCTAAAATTCATCTTCTGTTGAGCTTTGTTGATTTGGAGTTCCTAGTTCTCTAATGATGTCTCCCTTTTTCAAATGAAATCTACCACTTTCTTTTCTCAAAGGTAATGGTGTGGATCCATGGAGGCAATTTTGTATTTGGTGGTGCTTCGAGGTATGATGGTTCTGCACTAGCAGCCTACGAGAATATTGTTGTAGTAATAATTCAGTACAGACTTGGACTCCTTGGATTCTTCAGGTAAGATGACGTATTTCATTTTTTACTTCTTATCATGTTTAAAGCATGGATAGTTCTGTTTTCTAAATCAGATGAATTTCTATACCAGCTTCCCACTGTTACAGTGGTTTAAATGTACATCAAGACCCAAGAACTTTAAGAAATGTCCATAAATTTCATTTGTATTGTCATTTGATTGTAGCCTGTTGTCAAATCATAGTTGGGCTTTGGTTCCCGATAAGATGTTTGTTCTTGCCTTTACTTCCCATCCACTGGTGTGTAAAGCAAAAAATCATAGTGTAAGGGCCAGGGATCCATCTGTCTATGGGAGAACAAAGAGGTAAGTCAGTCAGTGGGATTTAGATCTGGCTATGAAGGGCTTTGGGTCAGTAGGCCATACAGATCTTTCCTTAGTCAAATATGACACTTGGCACAAAATGTAAGCTGGTAAAATTTTATTCTGGTATTAGAAGAACTGTTACTCTTCCTAAGAAGCTGGCTTATAATGCTTTTCTTTCAGTACTGGTGATGAACACGCTCGTGGGAACTGGGCATTTTTGGATCAAGTAGCAGCTCTTCGGTGGATACAGGAAAATATTGAACACTTCAGTGGGGATCCAGGATCTGTCACGCTCTTTGGTGTATCCGCAGGATCCTGCTCTGTTTTTGCACATGTAGGCGTGCAGTAGATACACTAAAAAGTAGTCTTAAATTTTTTTTTCAAAAACTTATTTAGTATAACATTTCATGCTTAATCTGATTTTTGAAAGTAAGACTCATGTCACATAGTAAGATTAATGTCACACTGTACTAAATTTGGATACCTCCCCCGTAAGCACATAAAAATGTTTAATTCCTCATTGAATCCATCAGTCCAGTCAAGCATAAAGTTTTGGGATAAGGACTTTAATGGAGAATAAATACTTGCTCTTCTTCCCTTCTTGGCAGGTTTTATCTCCTTTGTCTAAGGGTCTCTTTCATAAAGCAATATCAGAGAGTGGAATTATGATCCCCTCTGATAAACATCTGCTGCTTTCAACAGATCTTAAGGTAGGCTCACTTTTTTTCCTGCACTTTAAAGCTTTTATAACCTAAAGTAAGATATTTGTTATTTCTGATAATTTGGTTAATATAATATAATATTTAGATATAAATATATAGAGATAAGCACTATTAAAATAGTGTATTTTCAGTTGCGTTAGGAGTTGGAAATAGATTGTACAGTTCTGTGACTGTAGTACTCGTGGGCCAACCTAGGTATTTTCAGTTACACGGATACCAAGCTAGGCATATGTCCATTTTCATGCATGCTTTATCTTACACAGTAACTATGAAATTTATTATGGAAAGTTTAGAGTGCAGAAGAGGCATTCAGTTTTTATTCAGCTATGGTCTTTTATTCAGGGCCTTTATTTGAAGTAAATGATTTAAAAAAAAAAATCAAAAAAACTTTAACATTAAATTTCTCTCTATAAGTACCTTTACATTTCTCCTCCTGAAATGGTACTAATACGTAAATGGTACTAATAACGTAAATCTCTCACAAATTGATTTTCTCAATTTTCTTTACATATTTCTGTTATAATCTCATATTATGCCTTCTTGGTTTAGAACAGTGAATGGAAATAGAGCAAGAAAAAGAAGTATACCTGAGTTATTTCACAAATTGTAGTATTTCTAGTAAAATAAAAAACTTGAAGACGTATCAAGCTCCTTTAAATCTGCCCTTAAATAAAACTATTAACAGTACTGTGTATAGTAATTTTCTGATTATAAATTCCTTAAAGACCACTTCTTAGCTAACAGTTCTTGTCTTTGTTAATAATTTTCAGAAAATTGCAAGAATTTTTAAGTGTGAAGCGAGCAGTTCACTCTCACTGATAAACTGCTTAAGGAAGCACGAAGCAGAGCATATAGTCTTTAACAGTACGGTAGGTGGAAGTTTAATTAGTAACAGATTTTTTTAATGGCATGCTTGCAGAACTTTAGCTCAGCCTCTGACCAGAGTTCATTATTGGCCTGTTCCAAAGATGATTTTTCTTAAATTTTGTCAAAATACTCCTTCAATATTGAAATAATTTCACATAATTTCTCTTTAGAACTATCAGTGAAGTGTCACAGCACATGTAGAGTTGTGAGCAAGACTTGAACATGCATACGTTTTGATGCTGGGGAGAAGCAGCACAGGATTAGGAAACGATTACATTACCCCATGCCATGACCCACCCAGGCTTGCCACTCTTGTGCCAAACTGTAAATTCCTGGTACAGTGGCTGTAGATACTCAGATTTCTTAAAGCCATTTTTTTGCACTTGTAACATTAAATGTGGACATTTTATTACATGATTTGAAGGAAAAATGGAAAATACTGTTAAAAAGTAATTGGATCTTTTTTTCTCCTCCTTCAGGAAATCCCATTTCTACCCTTAGTTATGGATGGAGTATTTCTTCATAAGTCTCCTGAAGAGATATTGGCTGGAAAAGAATTTAATGCAGTCCCATTTATGATAGGAGTGACCAACAATGAATTTGGCTGGAATATTAGATCTGTAATTTAATGGCTATTCTTTTTTTTTTGCATGTTTGTGTTAACTGATGCAGGCATCACTGAGAAGGTATTTGCTGGTAGGACATCTTTTAAGTATGGCCAAAAGGTTTTGCATTGTTGGAAATAGATACAAAGCAAACTTTGCTTGTCTTATGATTCTGTAGTGACCCATAACCACCTGGTAACAAAACAGTGAGACAGACTTAATTCATGTGAGTTAAACTACATGGACACAGTATGTTCTTATCCTAACATTTAAATCCCTCATCCAGGAAGAGAGAGGAAGAAGAATGCAATGGTCAAGGGTATATTACTCAAAGAAAAACAAAACAAAACAAAAACAAACACACACAAACAAAAAAAACCCAGTCCTTTGCCCAACATGCAGCATTCAGGATTGATACACAGAATGTTTCAAAATGTGACCCTGTTCACCTTAAACAGCTAACCCTGTACGTCATTAGGAACTCAGACTGCTGGTTATATTTTTGACTCTGTGTTCCTTGTTATCATTCAGAAAGATCCAATAATGCAAGTGTCCAACCCATTGTCAGTGCATAAATTCTTTCTCATACGTATTCCATAGGTAACTGCAAAAAAATAGCAATTGCACAAACATTGGATTTATGTCCTCTCTCTTCCTTGCCCTCATTTCTTCATTTCCTAAGTGTTAATGTTCATCTATATAGTACAAAGCATTTGTTATGAATCCATGTAGTAACTGTTCTCTGGGAGTGTGCTAGTACTGTGTCCAAGAAGAAAAATGTATAGTGAAATCTGTTCTCATTCATTTTGCAGACAGAAATGTAATTTTATATAATTCTCTAAAGGAGAAGGAGCATTGCCTTATCTTTACTTCAAAGGGTTCAAACAATTGAACTAGAAACAGAAGGGCTGCCAGTTACTTCTAAGGTCTCCCCTATCACAGGGAAAATAAGCCTTTGAGACAGAAGAAGCTTTTTTTGCTTCAGTTCTGCTCTAATACTTCCTAGTCAAAGGTTTCTTAACAATGTGTGTTGATTTAAGGATAAACTACATAGTATGGACGGTTTCTGTAGAAATCTTCACCAAGGAAACATTTACTGCAGTACATACAAGTGTTTCAAGACATCTGCTGCATTGTACTGCATGTTTGCATATGTTATGATGCTTCAAAAATAAACACCAGTGGTAAGAATAAAGTGGAATAAACTGTTAAAATTTGAATGGCGCAAATAACATTCTTTTTTTTTGTGTGTGTGTGCAGACATCAAAAATACCAGGTTTGAAGGAAATAGATAAAAAATCAATCCCTTCAACTCTAGAGATTTTACAACCAATGATAGTAAGTACAGTTGCACTAACCTAATTTCAGAAGTGAAATTTCTTTTTAATGCATATAACAGATTTGTGAAGTTGGGTGTTCTCTCATTTCCTGCTTGAGTCATAGTCGTACTAAGACTTGAGGTCATGTTATGTTTCAGGGAGAGTCCCAACAAATTTGTCAGGACTCTGGTGTATGGAGTTACACAGAAATAGGACTGAGTCAGGCCTGGGATTTGGGGAAATGCCTTTTTCTTCTAGACCTCTCAACCAACTTTTTTATCTTACGTATTTGTATGTAGGATTACTGTAATACTGTCCCTAATCTTATGGTAGCTGATGGGTAAAATCTCCTGGTTGGTGGGTTTGCAAGGCAGGATTTTTCAATATATTTACATTAAATTAAATGTAACTTTTAAAGTAGTTACTTTGCACTTCTAGTTTTGAAATGTATCTTTCAAGCAGCAAATTCTAACACTAAAAACTTAAGCTGTGGTTGGAGATCCCGTTGGTCTTGCCCTGTAGTCTAATAGTCCATATATCTTTCAAGGACTCGGGGACTTTGCTTCTGTTATTCCCATCTCTTTCTCCTGATGAAAACAGAAGCCAAAGGTAATATCAGGAGAAGTTGCTGGATGCTGTGGATTCCCATAGAGTTTTAATCCATATGAATCTGTTGTAAAGTTGACTTGAGGTGGTTTGTTTGGTTTGGTTCAGGATTTTTTTTGTGTAGGGTTTTCTTTTTTTCCCCAAAAAAAAGTCTAAATAGGTTTTATTTGCCATCATGGCTTCCTATCGACATGGTGCTACCCTGGACATTTGTGCCTTTGCGGAACCTCTGAAGTTTAAAAGATAACATTTTTAGTTGCCAATTCTGAAAGTGATGATTCTGTTTGTTTCATGTTTCAACTTTTTCTCTTAGGATGTGCCATCAGAGCTGCTGCCTGTGATACTGGATGAGTATCTAGGAAACACAGATGATCCTGATGAGATACGGGACCGATTTGTGGACTTACTAGGGGATGTAGGAATTATCATGCCATCCATTAAAGCATTGAATTATCACAGGGGTGAGCTAATCAACACCAGCAGGATATTCAGACCTCTTATTATGTGCTGGATCAAATGATGTAGACACAAATCCTGTCACATGTAGGCAGCCCTTCTTGAGATTCCCTCTGGGAACTGGAGGATGAAGAGGGATATAGGTCTGCAGGACTGTGTGAAGCAAGTGTATGTACTGCTTTATATTTGTGCTAGTGCCTTGCATTAGTGTTCATAGTCACAATATAATGGGAGCAGATCATGATAACACAGGTAAATATTTGATAACTAAAGTGTACAGGCAAATATATTAAAGCAACCTGGAATTTGTCCTTTGCTATACTGCTACTTTGGAAGTCAGCAGCTCTGTGATCTGGAGATTTTCTGGCATTTAAGTGTAGACAAGCCATGCCAAAATACCCAGAACTGGAAAAGAATTTGATGTTATTTTGTTTTCTGTAAGTTTTCCTGGGGTGACTTTTTCATTTTTTTGTGTAAGTGCTGTGAGTTCTTAATTTTGAATTAAGAACGAAAATATATATTTGAATGTAATATTAGGTTAAAAATGTGCCCAGTATAAAGCTTTGGACATATTTAAAGTAATATTTTAAATAGCTGATGTCAGCCATAATTTATGCATCTCTTCTTTCAGTCTCTAAATATTATGTCTTCTAGAGTCTGGAGCTCCTGTCTACTTCTTTGAATATCAGCACCGGCCCACTTCATACAAGGATAGTAAACCAGACTATGTGAAAGCTGATCATGGAGATGAGGTTGGCTTTGTCTTTGGAGGACCATATCTGGCCGGTGATATTCAGCTACGTAGTAAGAAATAGTACATTCAGTGTTCACTTATAAATTTCTCTCATAACACTGTCTTTATTCTATTCAGGAGTGGTACTTCCATTTAATCAGACTAAAGTGTAGGTATTAACAATGACACCAAAGCATAACCCTTTACACCTGTTAGAATTTAACACTAATTTACTGTCTTCTCCATTCTTTATCACGTACAGTTTGCTGGTTTGGAAGTACAGGAAGTTACACATGTTGTCAACAATTTAGCAAATAGAACATTTGGTAGAAAACATTGCTGTCATTATACCAGCACTCTTCATGAATTTGCCAAATAGCCTTGGTTGAAAAATAATTTGAAGAAAACGTCAATTAAACTTGCAGAGGATTAGTGGAGTGCTTGGGAAGAAGGAAATCTAGGCTCTTTTGATTTCCTCAGGAATTTAAGCTAGTGTCTTCTTTCCAGGAAATCCCACAACTGGCCGGCTCCAGAGAATGGGGTACTCGGTCTCTTTTGAAGATAGCGTTCCAGTTGTGTTGATTAGAGCAAGGCTTGGAACTCTAGTGTTTCATTTTCTATGAGAAGATCTAATGGTTTGGTTAAAGACTATTTTGTCCCATGACTTAATTAATATTTAAGCATTTTTTTCAAAATTATACTGGTCCATTGAGGAAGGCTTAAGGATGTACTCCCAAAATTGCCTTTGCCTTGTCAGTCTGGGGATTCTCATAGGATTCTGGTAGTTCTGGTTCCTTTAGGCAGAATCCCACATTGCTGCAGTCCAAATGAATATGCCAGTCGTTGAACAGTTAGATACAAGATGTCACATGCTCGGGAATATTATGAATCCAGCAATTTGTTTTAATTGCATATGGCTAAAACAATAATACTGAGGATGAAGTATATTTTCTTTCCCATGAAACAAATTAGGAGAGGTTCTTATTTTGACAAAGAAACACTGAAATTTTACTTATTTTAAGTGAATTCACTATTTTTTTCTTATATTTTTTGTCATTTGCACAGTAGTTCATAGCCTGTTTCAATGACTACATAAATGAAAGTACTTCCTTTTACTCCATGAACTTTGGAGCAATTAATCTGTATTGTAAAAGCATTTGTTAATTTGTTAATTGTTACTAGAGCCTTTTGATTTTATTTGTATTTTATATTGATTTTTTTACTTATGTTATCCTACACTTTAAAACACTATACAGGTTTTTTTTTTCTATTTGCCTAAATTTACTGAGAGCATTAAAATAGCTAGTACTTATTTATGTACTGAGATGCATTTATAATTAATTACACACTAACTAAAATTATTTTCATATAGCTGATACAGTGGACACATATGTAACTATATTTAAATGAATATTCTTGAAGTGTTGAGACATGGAAAGACATCATCTTGTATCAGAATGAAGAAATCTTTGCCTAGCCATGCTCTGAATAATAGGGAGAATTTCAGACCCACAAAATTAGAATGAGATCTATAAAATCAATCACGTGGCCCATTCCTTGATTTACAATGGAGCTCAGGACACATAGGTTCCTTTTTTAATTCTGCTTCTGGTTTCCTGAAAAGATACAGGAAAATCACCTTATTTCCTTGCCCCCCATTTCCCTGATTGGTAAAATAAGGACAATTATGTTACTCTCATTCATAAAGACTGCTGAAATCCTCTCTTGATGATTGTTGTATTACTAATATATGTCAGGTACAGCATCTCTGCTGTAATCAGGAAGTTGTTACACATACTCGCAGACTGAAATGCTGCTTCTTTAGTAGCAATGTTTTGATTTCTGCCACACACAATAATTAGTTTTTATTTTGTCTCTCAGGTGAAGTCACAGAGGAAGAAAAGAACCTTAGTAGAACCCTAATGAAGTACTGGGCTAACTTTGCTCGAAATGGGTAAGAATCCTAAGATGCATGACACTACTGTCTTTGTACTGATTCCATAGTGAGCTGTTTTGTTGATTTAGTCTTAACTTCTGTGACTGAATTTCCTTGCAACTGAAAAGGGCATTCACTCTTTCTTTCTTGTTATTTACAGAAATCCCAATGGAGATGGTTTGGCTGAATGGCCATCTTACAATCTAAATGAAGAATACTTACAGATAAATCTAAAACAAAAGAAAGCCAGAAAGTTAAAAGAAAAGAAGGTAGAGTTCTGGAGAAAGATTATGTTTGATAAGGCAAATAACAAAAGAATGGAAAACAAGAAAATTAATTCAGAGTTATAATTTAGTCTAAACATGTACATAATATGCAAACTATTAGGATAGTAAAAGAAATTATTGGAAGTAATTTTGAGGATAAAAGTATGCTTCCTTTCTTTTCACCTTTTCTTCATAGTTGTCATATTTACAGTTATTCACTCTGATAATTCCAATTGATCTGTTTCCCCTTTGTGACCCTTTACTTTTTCCTGGATTTGTGTCTACAACCAAAGCCTCGCTTCTTAAATATAGGTACCAGATTTCTCCACTGCTCAGTTTTTTTCTATTGATTCCCCATGACTGAAGGACAGAATGTAACAGCTACATTGTTTTAATAAAGTGAATTCAATAAAAACCCAATTTGCAAGTAAACCTGCCTTTTGATGTCAAATGTATCACCAATGGTACAGAAGATTTGGTGTGATTTAGATACAGAAACAACAGAGAAGGTGTATTTCTCTGACTGTTGTAATTCATTATATGTTACCAGTAGTAGACTTCATTCAAATGTTAGAAAAGGGAGAAATGGTCTCCTTTACCCACACTTCTTGCCTTTTAAATTTAGCAGTAACTCCCTAGAAATACCAACACTGTAACATTATTTTCACACTTTCTGTCTTCTCCAAGGTGCTGTACATTGTGCTTCAGGCTGTTCTCTGTGCCATCAGTCAGTTCCAGATTCTCTGCACTGGATCACAAGCCTTTATTACTAGCACTGGAGAGAGATTCATTTGTACCAGAATTATTCCAGTGCCCTTATTGGCTGATACACACTTGGACTGCCAATAACAAGTCTGAACACTTGTGTTAGACTCCTGTGAGTGTTAAAGCACTAGCTTCAGAGACTAGCTCTAAGTTTTATACACTTAGCTTCATTGAATACTCTCTAGGGGCTGAGTAAAAACCCAAATTGACACTGTTTTAAATGCAAACTTCTAAACATTTCTACCATATATACCTGAGGCAAAAAGTAATTGTGAGGTCTTATGCAATTGCAGTCATATAAATGTGATATCTGTGTCTATTTTTCAGCTATTGAAATCAAGGAAGTTAGAAGTGTATTAAGAGTGTATAAAGAGGCAAATGTCATCATATGGCAGGACTTTTTTTGATTGATCCCTGATTTATGCATTATTCACTGATTAAGGGTAAGCTGCAAAATGTTGTCTTTTAAAATTAAATGCCAAACACGATTCAGGAATTCCACTTCCAGGTATGTAGCACTGTTTCCAGATTCCACAAGTTTAGTCTATGTTACTAGAGTAAGAGTTTCTACCTTTGCAGAGCATACAGGTCATGCTTGTAGAGCTATACAGAGTATCTACAGGCAAATCCCATTTCTGTATTATCTTATTGTAAGATTGTCAGAGTTTGCATAAACCAGTTTGTACTGGTAGCATTTTCAGAATGGCTCCTTCTCTGGGACTCTGGATGGGATATGGGCTGAGACATTTTGCAGAATGTACTTGAGAGAAAAGTAGCAGGTAGAACAAAGACTAAAGAGTAAGGCTTGGAAAACAGAAGAGTAAATGAAAGGGAAAAATAATGGGAAATCCAATGGTAAAGGACAGTGTTTAGTAAAATCAGTAAAGGTTGGGAGATAGGAAATATATTGTTTATGGAGATAAAAGTTTGTTACAGAAGAGAGAGGAGCAAGCAGAGTACACAGCATTTGGCTTTGTAGCAAATAACTCCTGTAGTTCTTGATTCACAAGTGAGTTGAGGCATGCATGCCCATCGGGTTGGAAGCTGTCACAAGCAGAGATTCTTGTAGTTCCACCTGGTATGGAAACTTTTCCCATGCCAGGAACCAAAGCAGCCCGAGGATAATGGAGACAATGAGGAATTTGCAACAGTATTCAAGCAGGCAAACACGAGTGCAGATCTGACTGCTACACGGTACATCTGCTCTCAGATTCTAGGAAACCTTTATCACACAGGTAAAGGTAGAAGATAACTTAGCCCAAACTCCACCACTTGTAGCCCAGACACCTGTTTCCATTCATTGTATTTGACAGTGCATACATCTATTATTACAGTATAGGCTGTGCATTCATCACAGTGCAAACTAATCCCAGACCACTTTTATTGTCCTTCACCCTTGAGAAACAATAAAAAAGTCTCCCAGAGAGCATTCATACAGCTATAAAACCTAAAAACCCTGTAATTAAGTTATCAACCACATTATTTTCTTAAAAGCTCAAATGTACATTGTTATCCCATTTGCCAATATATAGTGCACACTAACTGTGCACTCAGCGACAGCTGATGCGCATGCTAGCATAGCATTGGCATTGTCAACAGCGTAGCTGCTGCAGCACACAGCTCAGTACAGAGGGCAGGAGTCTCCTGATGAACACTTGTGATTAAGATAATGCAAACGCTTAAGATATTCATGTACTGAATGTGTACAGTTGAAGCTACCCGCCAACAGTTTGCTCTCTGAGCAGTCCACGTGAAAGTTGACTGGGATTCACCTACAAGGGCTGTAAATGACATCTGTGCAGATGTTAGGAAGATTTGGAGTAAAGGACAGTACAGAAGCAGAGGCATAGTACACAGGTTTACTTGGCGTATAATACATGTGCTGAACTGATTTCATGACCATGAGTCTTTACAGCCCACTCAGATGAAGACAAAGGTGCAAGCAATAAATTAATCTATAGAAATGCTGTCTCTGAGAGCTGAGAAAAATGCAAAACAGCCTGTCTGACCCAAGAGCTACTGAGCGTTGTAAAAAAAAGAAGAAAATAAGGCAGAGCCCAAAGCTTACATCAAACTAAAATCACCTCTTAGCTAGCGTGGGCAGAAAATGTCTTTTACTTCTTCTATTCTCTTCCCTCATTTTCATATCATGATCCATTGACAGCTGTGAGTTCACACAGAAGCCCATAAACCCCCCTGAGGTATTAAATATATAGCTACCACGCAAATCCTTTAATATTCTTCACACACTACAAAAGTTGAGAAATCATCTCTTTATGTTGGAAAACTCATGCATTGTGTTAGATAACAAACATCCCAGAACACACAGGACTAGGTGACAGGTGAAGTGTCCATCCTGCAGGTAAAGCTAAGATATTTTCACTAATGTTTTTGTCATAAAACAACCTTTTGTGAGAATAAAAATCCCTCAACTTTTACTTCAGCAAAATCACATATTTCAGGATTATCTTTGGATTTTGCCCTTCCTGGCTACATCATGTGTTCCTTACACTAAGATATTACTCTGAAGAAAAGGAGGCTGAGAGGAGACCATCTTGCTCCCTACAACTGCCTGAAAGGACATTGTAGAGTGGTAGGTGCTGGTCTCTTCTCACAAGTAAACTGGTGACAGAACAAGAAGGAATGGCCTCCAGCTGCACCAGGGGAGATTTAAACTGAACATTAGGAAAAAAACATTTCACTGCCAGGCATTGGAACAGGCTGCCCAGGGAGGTGGTTGAATCACAATCTCTGGATGCGTTTAAAAGCTGCATAGGTGTGGTGCTTGGGAATATGGCTTAGTGGTGGAGTTGGTAAAGTATAGTTAATGGTTGGACTCAATGATCTTAAAGGTCTTTTCCAACCTTGATGATTCTATGATTCTAATACCAAAATGAAGTAAACAGATATAATAAAAGTGTAGTTCCCTTCCTTGTCTTCTCATTCTGTAGCATGAGGAAATCCTAACTTCATTGTTAAAGGTGGTAGTATTAGCGAGAGGATGAAGCTCCTGGTGCAATGGAAGACTGTTTTCAAAGTATTTTAAAGCACATAGTTGGTACATGATATTTTGTGAATAAGATTTATAAGGAGCACTAGGGAGCCAGTGTGAAACTTGTTGGGCCACTCTGCAAGGCAGGAGGTCTCCCCCTTCCCATACACAGCTGAGCTGCACTGTGCTCCCCTCAGAGGAGTGGCTCACTGGCAGGGCAGTTGCTCTGGCCACAGCTAGTTTGGCTCACAGCTTGAGTATTGCTCTTCATAGTCAGTGTTTGCCTTGCGTAACACACTTTCCGGATTATATAAGGCAACACACCAAGGCAGTAAATATGTGACTGGCTTTCAAAATGGCTCCTGGAAAGGACACATGGCTGCTGTCCTTGATTCTCACCATCGGCGTCACAGCACTTGGAGCTACTGGTAAGCTTCAGAAGGGTTTTTCCCTATTGCCTTCTGCAGTGACTGAGCACATGTGCAGATTGCTCACCTAGGGGAATCCCAGCTTTATTGGAGGAGCTGGGCACCCAACCTTGCTGCATAGAAATTAAGTCTGAATAGCAGCTAGTTCTTAATTTCTTCAGTCATTTGTCTTATCTGCCTTTTTTACAAATAGCAAAATCAAATTCCTGTCCCATCATCTTGTCTGCTGAGGGAAAGCAATTCACACAGTTGATACCGAGAACTTCAGCACTGATCTTAAAATGAATCTTACCTACATGTTAACAGTATTTCTATTTGCTAGACTATTTTCACGTATGTTAGAAGCTTTTTGTTTTGGCTGTGCATACTATAAGGGGTCCAGAATATATTTGTTGTATATATCTGTATATACAGATTTTTTTTCTTAAAAAGGAAATGCCTATTCATAATGAGAACAATCTAGTGGACTTTGATTAGCAACCTGGATCAAAAAGGAATAAGATCTATATGCAATTACAAATGTGTGTGTATAGTAAGACAATACATATGATATACCTGAGGGAGATTATACATACAAACTGAAATAATGTCAGCTATACTGATTAGAGTTTTTTGAAGCCTCATGCATGAAAAGGAGTTGTTTAAGCAAAGAAAATGTGTATATTTAAGTAGCTAAAGCTCTTAGAAATCTAGTGGTTACTTATGAATAGGCCAGTTATGTGACTTTGTGCTCACATCCCCCAGGACAAAAAGCAGAGCAAGCAGAAGTGGTGACAAAATATGGGAGAGTCCAAGGGTACCAATTCAAAGTAGATGCGGCTGAGAGGAATGTAAATGTCTTTTTGGGACTTCCTTTTGCTAAGCCTCCAGTTGGACCACTGAGGTTTTCTGAACCCCAGCCACCTGAGCCATGGAAAGGTGTCAGAGATGCCACTTCCTACCCACCAATGTAAGACAGTGACAAAACCACTGATCTTTTTAATTATTTTATATTATATGCAATTCCAGGACACCGATGTACTGGGAAATCAAAAGCCGCAAAGATAAATTCCTAGGTGCTTTCTCATTACCACCTGTAACTGTTACAATGAATGCATTTCTAAAAACTTCTTTATAAACTGCTCTTTTTAATAAAAACTGCTATGTAATGGGTATCAGTGATGAACTCATACGGACTAGCATTTTGCCAACAATGTTTTACTTTGTTTTGGGAGCATTTGGCCATTACTTAGCAATGTTTATTAACAATGTAGCTTTGAAGCAGAAACAGAAAGAAGACAAAGAAATGTTGGAATAAAATATTAGAAGAAAAAAGATAGAAAAAAAATGCCAAACGAGTGCTTAATATGGCACATTAAGAAATGCAGACCAATTCTAGTCTATATTGTAAATGTCTTTCTCCCTTTGTACTACTGCCTTTGTTTAGTGCCTCAGGCCTAATACTTACCATTACAACATAAAAAGCTATTGAAGATGTAAAATAAATAATTTGCATTTTCATTGAAGTAATTTATAGCCATATGCATTTGCAGATACACTTCATAGCTATGAGGTTTTAGTTATTTCTGTTGCCTTTTATTTTTTTCATTTATTCAGGTGTCTACAGGATAAAGTACAAGGACAGTTTTTTTCAGACTTTATTACTAATAGAAAAGAAAAAGTTCTTCTCCAAGTGTCTGAAGATTGCTTATACCTAAATGTGTATACACCCAGTTCTACAGACAAAGAGAAGCTGCCTGTAAGCAAAATAATTATAAAACCTCTAGCAAAATGATTTTATGTCAAGCCTACAACCCGTGCTATATACAGACTTATAGGTTCAGTGTTGAAATAATGATCGTTACATTCTTTGCCCCAGTAAATATTTGCTGAGGTTTAAAAGAGGCATAAAATCCTATTTTACAAATACATTTTTATTGACATTTTAGCTAGGTAATGTTTGATTTCCTCTAAATAATCCGTGAAAAGTCCTGGGGCACTGGTATAGTGTAAATATTTAGTAAAATAAATGTTATAAGACTCCAGGCCTCATATTTGAAAAGACTTCTACCACCTGTGAAATGTAGGAGAGTCAGGAATGAAGCAGCACAAAATATTATTTTTTGGTTTATGTTTAGTTTTTATCACTGGAAGCCCTTAACTGTGCTGGATTGTTTCTGGATTTGTCTTTCCAGGTTTTTGTATGGATCCATGGAGGTGGATTAGTTTTTGGAGCAGCTTCATCATATGATGGTTCAGCATTAGCAGCCTTAGACAATGTGGTGGTTGTAACAATTCAGTACAGATTAGGTATCGTTGGATATTTTAGGTAAGATATTTTATCTCAGTTTTTGCTAAGTGATTTCCAAAACTACGTGTGCAAAGCCATTTTAAAGTGACATACAGAATACTTGCTTATGCAAAGAAACTATAGATTTCTTAATTACGTATGCAAGAGTTGGGAACAATTTCTAAGTCCCAAGTCAGCTTCCAAGTCTGTTGTTCTTGTTCAATTGCTACTCTAATCTCAACAATTTCTGAGCCATTTATTTTTTGGTTGTGTAGAGGAGCTCTGTGTATAGAATGGCTGCTGATTTCTTATACTATAGTATTTTTCTCTGACTTTTTTCTTGCATTGAGCATTAAGACAAATCTGTTCTTTCTTTGCAGCACTGGTGATAAGCATGCCCGAGGTAACTGGGGGTATTTAGATCAAGTAGCAGCTCTTCAGTGGATTCAGGAAAATATCATACATTTTGGAGGAGACCCATTATCCATCACTATTGCTGGAGAATCTGCAGGAGGAATCAGCGTTTCTGCGCTTGTAGGTTCATAGTACTATTGAATTTAATAACTTAGGGGAAAAAACCAACACTGTCCACAATCACTTTAAGTACCTGCATGAAAAGTCAGTGAGAGAAAAGGGATGGGTTTAGAGTATATGACAAATTACCTTGGTGTATAGTACAACACCACCACAATGCAGAAATACAGCTTCTGACTGATGAAAATATTCTTTTCATACCCAAATCTTTTAGTTCAGACTCAAAATGTTCTTCCTCATCTACTAAATTAAATTATGATACTTTTTTTTTTTTTTGCGGTGCCAAAACCTCCAAAAAAGTTCTCCTTGTGAGAAAAGTCCTTGAAGAGGATATATTGCCTTTTTCCTGTTTGCTTTGACAGTGACTTGTGCAAAGTAACCAAGCTAAACTAGATGCCCAGTTTTGTTTTTTACATCATCACTGAGCACATCAGCTAAAAGGTTCTTCTCCAGTCTTACACAATTTGGTGCAAATTACACAGTGAAAACAGGGTTCAGTGATACATGTGATAAAAATTCCCTTTTCCTAAGCTCCTGCCCTGTGGCCAGTAGTTCTTTATTTCCTTTCTGCAGCACAGCCATACTATCTTGGACACAGTTACATTTATTTGATCCAGATCTGTTTGCAGTGTAGTTCCATGAAGTCTTGGAAGCAAGGTGCTGTGGGAAGGGAAAATGCGGGCATGATCTCCTTGTCCCTGACAGTGTTGCCAAAGTCCTTTGCATAGCTAACTGTGACCAGAGGCTACAGAATAACAGCCTTATGACATTTATTTTCAAAATGTTTTAAATGGCAATTCCTAATATTGAAATTCCAAGTCAGTGGTCAGAACATAATACTTGTCATGCTTGGTATGTTTTTTCTTGCTTTTTTACAGGTCTTATCTCCACTGGCAAAGGGCTTGTTCCATAAGGCCATTTCAGAAAGTGGTACTGCAGTCAGGGTTCTATTCACTGACCAGCCTGAGAAGGAAGCACAAGTGGGTAATTTTTGGTAATTTTAACTCCTTCTTGCTGGACTCTCAGACTCTCATAGAACTTTCCATGGGAAGTATATGAAAAAGTCAATTTTTGTTTCTATTGATTACAGAGAATTGCTGCTGCCTTTGGCTGTGAAAAATCCAGTTCAGCTGCAGTAGTTGAATGCTTAAGAGAAAAAACAGAAGAAGAGATAATACAGATAACACTAAAAATGGTAGGTGAAATTATGCTTCTTGCACTTAAATGACATTTCAGATTTTATCATAACAGAGTATGCTATTTGCATGTTCCGATATTAGAAACATGAAGTGAATGTAATATCTGACTTTCTTGACCTTTTCAGGATTTGATAACACTGCAGCTACGCTGTACCTCACCTGACAAATGTTAACACATTATTTCCCTTTCATTCAGCATGGACTTCGAGCTACATGTGTTTTGCTGTCACGCTCTACCAGGGGAAGGAAAAGAGCATATGAAATGTCACATTTTCTCCTGGAAAGCCTGAAAAATAACTAATACAATATATTATGTCCTACTTATAATTTGTTATCACAGTACTAGATTCCATGTTCCTTTGCAGTTTCAACATGGAAGTCAGTTTTTTCCCCACTGTTCCACACAACCAAAACAGGATTGAACTGAGATGTAAATTGGACACCATAATCTATGTTTCACAAACAGTAAAAATATAATGCTGATCTTCACAAAATCTTCTGCCTAGTGAAGAAAACATGTCAGAGAAAACTTAGAAATGGCTTGAATACTATGATATATGCTTCTTATATTTTCACTTGGCACTTAATTTGTATTGCTTTGGAACTACAGTAAAAATATGACTTTTTCTTCCCAGAAGCAAAATTCATGTATTAATGAACATTGCTTCTTTTTTTTTATTTTATTTTTTTTTCTCCAGCCTTCCATGTTTGTCAGAGCATCTGCAGATGGTGTATTTTTTCCAAAGAGTCCCAGGCAATTACTATCTGAAAAAATGATCAATGCAGTCCCATATATAATAGGAGTAAATAACTGTGAATTTGGATGGGTAATTCCTACGGTAAGAGACTTATAATGCTGTTATTTATACATCATTTTGTTAAGATACGATTTTCTAATAAATATGACTCTCTGTATCATGCAGCTGATGAAATTTCCTGATTTCGTAGATGGTTTAGATGAAGATGTTGCACGTCAAATTTTGCAGAGTTCCTTAACATTATCATTTAAGGTAAGAGACCATTTTCAGAATAATCCAGTGTTGCTGCTTCACTGGTCTGGTTGTATGTCTGTACTCCTGGAAGGGTAGATTTTAGAGGCAGCCTTGTTTCTGCTTGACAGCTTCCTACCATGGGGCAGTACAGGCAGTAGATGTGTTATATTCCTATTGCTACCAGTGATTGAAAATACTCTCTAAAATTCTATCCTAATTTTCCCTCTTTTTCAAAAGGAGTTCTGTGGAAATTCGGGAGTGATTCAAGTACCTAATATAGGTCTCTCATGACATTTTAGATACCATGGTACCAGAAGGTATGACATAAGACCTATAGAACACACCCTTCTGAAGCAGTAGCTGGAGACTAGAAAGGACAACCTGGGATGTTTAAAATGGCACTGAGAGACCTACATTCAAGTTTCTTGAGGTTTTGCTTCCCTGGAATTTACAAACCTCTTAGCTTTCTGGTTCCTTTGTGCTCTCCTTAAAATACTAAATATTAAAAATGCAGATTAAGGTACGAATTAAGGACTTCATAAACTTGCAATGGATCATTCAGTGTCACAGACATCCGCCATGAACTTCAAAAGGCACAGCCTGGGCTGGTTCTGAAAAGGAGTAAATGATATTCATCTACAACATAATTTTATGAAATACAACAGGATTTATTTTCTGTAATGAGGGTTATTTCCACAAAAGGGAGAACGGACTACTGTATCTGCGAGTATCACTGACTGATGTTTATCTAAAGACGTTGAATCTTTAGATCTTGCAAACCTCTTTTCCCTGAGAACATCTATATCCAGTGGCTGCTTAACTCCCAGTTCTGAGCTCTGAGCCACACTCTGACACATTTGAGGATTTTTTTGAAAGTGTTTGGGATTTAGCCAGGGATGTGCAGAAGGCACATGCAATTAGTGCTGTTACCCTTTATAATATCCATCATCATTACAAAAAGTATTTTTATTGTTCATTTCAGGACATTACTTCTGAAGTTGTTGATCAAGTATACCATGAATACATTGGGAATGCAAAAAACCGTGCTCAGGTGCGAGATGGCATTCTTGATGCAATAGGAGACTTTTTGTTTGTTCTTTCAGCCACTGAAGTGGCTAGATACCATAGAGGTGAGTCTCTAATTCAGCAACTATTAGAAGAAAAGTGGAATTCTATCCTGGGGTGTGTTTGTGGACAGCACACATCACCCTTCATTGTCCAAAGAACTGACACTGTGCTCATTTTAGCAAAAGAGCTTGTAATGAAAGTTTATCATCTTTGGTGGCTGGTATTTTCAGCTCTCAAACTAACACTCTTCTGTACATTTTCTACTAGATGCTGGCAATCCAGTCTACTTTTATGAATTTCAACATCGACCAAGTTCAGCGGCAGATGTTGTACCAGAGTTTGTAAAAGCAGATCATGCGGATGAGATTGCCTTTGTCTTTGGAAAGCCATTCTTAGCTGGTGATGTATCCGCACTTACTGAAATATTCCTTTTAAAACATCATTATTATTCATTTTGCTTACAGGAGGGCTTTAGAATAGACCTTCTCACTTAGAAACATTGGAATCAACATAAACATTGTCTCTCTTTAGGAGTAGTTACTTTTCATTAAATCATTCACCTGCAGTTCTCTCCTGGAGCTCTGCTCAGGTAAAACTCCCATAACTCAGAGTAACGAGTAGAACTGATTACAGACTATTGGAATTGATATAGCTGGTACTTTTTTTGATTATTAAGTTTTTAATGTCATTTCATCTCTCACTTCACAGGGTATGCTACAGAAGAAGAACATAAACTTAGCAGAACTGTTATGAAATACTGGACTAACTTTGCTAGAAATGGGTGAGAATCATAATACTAATTACAGCTCAGTCTGTTTACAGCTCAGACAGTTTTGTCTTTGCTGCCTGAATAAATACTTACATAGTGCTTCCTACAAATTTGGCACAGTTTAAGATAGATATTGAAGTAGATGACTTCTACTCTTAATGGTTGCAAGAAAAATTTTTTAAATGAACCTGCAGACCAAAAAAAAAATTAAAAAATTAAGAGCTGCAATGGAGTTTTAGATACAGAAGTAATGACAATTATTAAACTTTTGCTATTCCACTGATAAGCATTTTGGTAAAAAAATACCATCAGTTCAGGTAGTTGAATCACTTGAGTTTGTGTTAATTTTCTGAAATGCTCTCAACCTAAGCAGCCAATGCACAATTCATAGACAAATGGAAAGCTGACTTTTCATTATATTATTTCCAGAAATCCCAATGGAGAAGGCTTGGTCCATTGGCCTCAGTATGGTCTGAATGAAAGATACCTGGAAATAGACCTAATTCAAAAGGCAGCAAAGAAGTTGAAAGAACACAAAATGGAGTTTTGGACACAGCTCACAAGAAAAATGATGAAAGAAAGGAGAGAACACACAGATTTGTAAGAGTTACGGAGAGTACAGTTTGCTTTTAAAATCCAAAGCCAAGTCAAAATTAGTTTGTCAGGATGCGGAGTTTAATAATTAATCACCTTCTAACTCACTATTACATACATTGTCATGATCACAGTGAAAGAAGAGAATCAAGGGAAATTTGCAATGTTTGTGGGACTGAAAATCACCATTTAATGAAGCAAGCAGAACACTGCCTCCTAGTCTTTCAGGCTCAAAAAGACCACAGTATCTGCTCAGTGGATATCAAAACTGAATAAAGCGCCCATGAGAAGGGGGAATGAGGGTGAAATTGGCAAATGTATTGAAATTTGTAAGAAATTATCCATACAGAATATATCATAAGTGTCAGACTGTTGTATGCTTATTCCCCTCTTTCAGAAGAGAATGGCTAGTTGTCATTTTTACAGAATCTTTCCACTTCCTTTAATTGGAAATAACTTGTAGGGAGCAGAGCATCCATCAATAAACATCCGTGAGATGGTCTTGTTATCTCAGAAATAAGGACAGAAAATATTTGTTTTCTTGTTTTGTAAACTGTTAAAAATAAATCTTGCTTGTCAGAGCTTCCACTTCTTTCACTTAACTGATAATAAGGCTAATTCCAAGAGGTGAAATCACACCCAAGAAACCAGAAATGTGTCTACTTTCTTTCTTCAACCTAAAGGTTTTTTTCCAGCCTTCTTCACAGAATCTGAGTCTCAAAGGCTCTAGGGTGCTCACAGACTATTCTGTGGTGTGATTATTTGTTCTTCAGACCTTCCTGGCAAAGAATTCACAGTTCACTGGCTGGAGGGAGGAAGCATTACTGGCAAGATGCCCACTGAGACATTGGGGAGAGCAATGTATGATGTTGTTCACTGCATGTTAGCTCCATATTGTCCATGGGCCCGCGAAGGGAAGACCTGCTGATGTGCAAAGTATGCACCCCTGTCCTCCTTTCAAGGGCACTAGCAGCTGTGAACACATTTTTGGCGTATCTGGAATGCGTCAGGGCACACAAGTAGTAGAGTAGCTATTTTGCAAAGTTACATGACAAGCAAGATAAGGTTTCCAGGCACAAAGACACGCACAACGTAAGCATCCAAGAATCTATAAAAACTGTACTCATAACAATGAACAAACAGCAACAAATTAGCTCTAACTATCCTCTTAACTGGTGTCAAGCTCACCCTCCCCTCTCCCGCAGTGTCCCACAGTGTCCAGGTACCCTTCCCAGGGCCTGGCTATCCCCTTTTGTGCATTTTTTCCATAACTTGGAAAAAAACACTAGTTCTTACCATTGCTTGCAGGAAGTCATCATTAAATAACTATTCCACCATACTGCTAGCTCTGTCACGCATTCTCAGTGCGGCACATGGGGCACAATGGACATGTTATTCCTTTTCCTGTTTTGATCTGAAGTAGCCTTTAAGTCTGTTATTAGTTTGTTTGTTGAAACAGTGCTTCTGTCCTTGTAGGATCACAAAAATCGTTATCTTAAATGAGACAGAAAAACTCCCATGTATTTGTGAGTGCAAAATCACGGGTGTAATTGCTGTGGGAGAGTGAGGCCTGCTATTATATTAGACACATACAATGAGTTTCTGACTGTGCGAGCAGCATTCTGTCTAGCTGTCTACTTCAAACCCTCACATGTAAAAAATGGTATCCTTTCAAGCAGTTGAGAAAGGAGTAATACTAGGGGCACAACATATAGGTTACCTTTAAGTAGCAGTTTCCTACATTATGCTCCAAATTGCATTTATTGTGTACCTTTAATACTAATGGTCACTTGGTATAGATAAGAGTTTGGCTCAAGGTAACACACACATTAAACACAGAAACATTAAATACAAACATACGCACTATGCACCTATATTTGAAGAAATTATTAGCAGCAGTTAGTTGATAGTATTCACCAAGAGTTGCTGCTGTTTCATTTATCCAATTCTGCCAACAGAACACTTCATCTTTTTCAAAAATGTATTAATTACACATAATTTCTATAATTGCTTTTCTAAGTCAGTGGCCAAGTTTGTTTGTTACGTGCTATTCCTGCTTGTCAGATTTGTCTTCTGGCGAGGATCTGTTCCATTGGGCTACCTCAGAGAGCAGAGTCGTAGCCAGAGCTCTCGATAACTGACCTTCCTGAAAAAGAAGCTCAAGTAAGTAATCTTAAAACTAATATTGCTCCCCATTTTAGTACTTTAGTGGTAGTCAGTATTATTACCGCCCTTTTAATATTGCTGCTTTCGACATGCCGATGCTTCCTGTGAACCGAATCCACTCGCACACCCACTTGTGACACTGCTTTGCTCAGACCTGCACACCCTCAGCCTTCTGCTCGGACCCTATGTCCGAGGTTGCGTACGTCACAGCTCCGCTAGGGTCCGTCACTGTCCGCCCAGCCGGCGCGGGCCCCCTTTCTCCGCTTCCCCCGCCTCACCGGCGCCGGGGCGGGCCCGGGATAGCGGGCGCGCGCCCCTGTGAGCGTGCGCACTGTGGGGGCCGTGCCGGAGGGGGCGAGCGTCCCAGCGGCGCGTGTCCGCTGGCGGCTGCCGTAGCGG
>JANHFX010002431.1:9351-24878 GCA_027560015.1 Chloroceryle amazona
TGGTTTGGTGTTGTGAGGGTAAGACTGAAACCAGAACCCCCTTCTAACTGCAGTGATACCATTTCTGTAGCTCACATACCATGGGCTGGCAAAACCAGCTGCTGGTGCTGATCACAGCGTGACTGGGCCTCGCTTGGGCTTCTCTGCTTTTTAGCGAAGGGAACATTAGTGTTTCTCAGAAGAGGAAAGTAATGCATTTTATGCAATGAGGTCACTCCCTTTTATAACAGTTCTGTAGTGATTTTGACTTTAGATGGCAAGAGAGAGTTTCTTTTTATAGTGTTTTAAGCTGTGGCTATCTTAAGCCCTTATAGCATTATGGAAAATCAGTTTATAATACTGCTTTAGAATCAGATACAAACAAGCACTCAGCTAGAAACTATATAGATTTCCCTCTGTTGTTACTGTCCAGCTCCTTGCTACTGTCCTTACCCTCAGGCCCTTGTTCCTCCACTGCTATGTGATACACAGTCAAGCAGGGGAGCTCTAAAGGGAAAACTTGTCCGAGAGGCAGTGACAGCTTTGTATTTCATGGACATTTCAGCTAAAGAGGTGAGCAACAAAACATTAGCCACGCTGGGTTATGAGCAGGGATGCTGCAGCATCACACAGCAATGGGATGATGTCCTTACAGCAGCCAGCCACGATTAGAAGACAGTCAGGCAAAGCAGGGACTTCTCTTCCAGTCTGTCCTTCTCAAACAATGAGCTTTGCAATCACCAGAGCTATAAGCTGATTTGTTTTTTGCCCTTTGCTTTCCCACATGCCCATACACTTACTGTGTACCCTGAGAAGGTCAGGAAGCCAAGGGAGCAAGGCACAGGGGGCAACTCCAGCAGTGCACATATACCCAGAGAAGCAGTTTTGATTCTTTTCAGTTGCCAAGAACAAGATCAGAATGGTTCTTGTCAGTTTTTTGACAGTTTTCTTTTATATGACAAAGAAGATTCTGCAGCTGTGCTGATACAACACATGGACTGCCCTATGCTCTGCTGGGTTTACAAGGGAGTGATCTATAAACCAGATCACTGAAATGACAGGAATTCTGGGGTTTGGATGGGTATTTTTCTCCCATATTGTACGACTGATATGTTTTACTGTCTCTACAGACAGCTGTATGTGTTCATATGGAAGAAAGGGGAGAAGATAGATTCTGATCTTATGTAGAGCTGTGCCCATAGAATACATCGGAAAAAAAATATGGGTTACAGTTTTTAAAGCAAATCCACATTTTTAACAGCTGAGTAATTACTGCATGACTTCAGAATACCAATATTCATGGGTTCATGGAACATGATAATTTGCAGCAGTAGGTTTGGAATCTGTAAGCAGCATATATGTGAAAACAACCTTTCTCTGTGTCCTTGAGCACCACTGACGAGAGTGGAATATTATGTTTGGAACCAAGGGACAGACTCAGGACACCAATACTTAACTGTTGCCTCAAGAACTATACCATTGCATGATTGTGAAATGGTACTTTGCCTCTTAAAATGTCTGAGATTTAGCCTGCTAGTTTGAAAAGCAAAACCAATAGTACATTTCATGTGCAGGCAGCTTCCATAGCTATTTAAGAATGGAATTCTAAAGATATTTTTTTATTAGGTAGAAAACTGAATTCAAGACGTGTTGCTGAAATTATTCACTCGTGGTTTTTTTACTTTTAAGGGTGAGCCAGGAAAACCAGGAGAGCAAGGACTGACAGTAAGTACTTTTCTCTTCCATCTTGCTAAGAAACTGTAACAGATACATGATATATACATTTTTTTTATTTGAAATGTGAAATTCCAAAAAGCTTTATAGCTGTGTATTTTCTAACCTTCCTTTGTCACAGACTCATTCGTTAGAAAACATGAGAAAGTTCCTCTTTTCACATAGCTGCCTGTCACTTAAGGCCTACTTCTTTAAGCTCGCAGAAGTAGTGGGAAATAAAACACCTAAGGGCACAGCAAAGCTAAAAGGAGCCAAGACAAGTGTTCCCAGTTCCTGGCCCCCACTTATCACTGTCTCTGAAGCTGAGCTGTTTCCACCTTGAGACCGTTGAGCAGCACAAGAACCATCTACTTGTTTTAAGGGCCAAAATCCCAGCTGTCTCTGTGGTGATAGCTCTGGCCCTCTGCCTGATGGAACCATGAAGACACAGCACAGCAGACTGAAACTCTCAGAATATTCCCTCCTGAGGGTTTGGTTTTTTTCCTCTCTGTGTGTGAGACTGTAACAAATGAATGCATGTTTTACAAATACTCAGATATGGGTGTAGATGTTTTCTCTTGCATCGGGAACTAATTAACCCTATTCATTTGGAAGCAAATTGAAGCTCCACTGGTTGTAAATCAGCTTCAGCCACAGCGTAAGGCATCAAAAGTTTCTGTCTGTCACATATTCCCAGAACTGTGAAACATGCAGTGTGTTTTTTCCCTTAAGATCTCCCTAAACACTCATGGTCATTCTTATTTTTATGAGAGATGACAGAATTGTAGGCCGTGGCATGTGGTTTTGATTCCTGAATGCTTCTGAGGAGGAAGATTATACGCTCAGCAATCAGTGCAAATATGATTGCTATCTGTTTGAATTTATGAAGTTTTTCAACAGGTGTGATGATATTTTACCTTGACAAATTGCAAAACTTTTTGAATTGACAAAATCCAATATCTCTGGGAAGAAAAAACTAAGATACTGAGGCTTGGAAATGTCTGCCGTAAGCAGGCAGTTAAAGTCCTGTACTTTTTTACTTCAAGAGAATGCTTTAACAAAACCAAAGCCTCCCTAAGGTACCACCTAGTGTTTTAGCATGCTTCTGGGCTCACTTTTGTTCTGTCCTTCTGGTGTCTGAGGGCCTGTTAATTATAAGTGCCATGGCAGGGAAAGGAGCGGTTTTGTTTATTTGGAATATTCTCCTATTTGACCCCTGGCCAAAATGACTCCGATTCTACAACAGTGTCTTCCTTCTACACGAGACAGATTTTCAGGGTCACAGAATCCCTGAGGGCTTTTAAAGCATTGCCTTTTAGTCTCCATGTTCAGAAGATTCCCCCTGCTCTAAAGTAGCCATCTGTGTGGAAGAACTAAACAACTGCTACTGATCTGTTTCTCTAAATGCAGATGTGTTTAAATAGGGAGAAGGCAGCGTTTTAAAACTCAAATTAACAAGTTTGAGTTAGAGATTACCCAGAGGTGTAATCTCTAACTCAGGTGGCAGCTGAGGCTTATGTTAGAAAGGTGTATGTGCATCTTTAATGTCGAAGGGAATGTAAGAAAGACTGGTTAGTTGCAATTTGTGTCTGATTTCCATGGCTCTTTGTGCAGAAAGAGTTAAGAGGAACCAGAGGGAGGCCAAGAAGTGGGGTGGTCAAAGGGATTAATCTTTGGAATGTATATGGAACTACCAAAATGTGTGCTAGGTGAGAGGGAAGGCCAGTAGTTTCCTTAGCTTTTCAACCTTTTCAGTTGAAGTTGTGTCATGCCTCTCATAGTTCATCCTTCTTCACATGCCAGTTGTCTGCTCTTCCTAGTGATAAGGACTCATAAATACCATACAAGAGTTTTTTCTGGTTTATCTTCTCATTTTCAGAATGAATCATAAATAAATTTGTGATTCTTTTCCACCCAAAAGCTGGGATTTCTGGTTACAGACTCTCTATGAGAACTTAAAAGTGAGTCAGTGATGGGACATCTCAAAGGCTGAGACTGAGAGATGGACATTTTCAAGATTCATAAACTGCACTAGGTTAGAAGGTGGGGGGGGGGTGAGTTTGTTTCTAATTTCTACCAGGGAGAGGTTTTGATGCACTTATGTTTAAAGTATTTTAAGCTAGTGTATAGAAATAAAAATTTGGAAGATCAAAATTTGCAATATTTTCAGCTCCTTGGAAAAGAATAAATTTAAACATGTTCAATGTATGAATCAACCACTTCTTGACACTGAAAAAGCCCCATATATTCTTTTATCCCCCAAAATTGGCTTTAAAGAGAGATAAGTAATTTTACAGATGGTTTGCATGAACAAAACACTCCAGAGTACTGAGAGAATTCAGGTAAAGGTGTCGCTTTGCAGAAGAAATCTATACTATAATTATTAACCCAAATGTAAAATCCCTCTGCTTTAAGATATATTATTTTCCAAACTAGAAGTTTTGTGCTTACATAGTCTTGCTGGGCATCTGTTCAATAAAATAAGACCTAATGTTATTGCTTTTACTCGATATTCAGAATAAGGAGGATGTTCTTCCAGAGGATATTGCCATTTCTGTGAAAGACAGTGGAAAAGTGTAACTTTGCAGTTACGTCTGCAAAATATCACATCTTTAAAATGAATTAATATTAATTGAGGTTAAAATAAATAAAGTTAACTCTTAGGGACTGGGCAGAACTGACTGGGAAGTGCTGCTGGCTTCAGTTCAACCTTTGAGGCCAATGGGCAAGGCCAGATCCTCATCTGGGGTGAATCTTCATAGCTCCTCTGGGAAACTACTAATTGTGATGTTGTTTTCAGTGGCCAGAGTTCTGCAACAGCTGCCTTTGTTTCATTCTGGTAGCACGTTCATAGCAAATTTTATAAGGTGTTGTTCTTAAGCTGTTTAGCTGCAAAAGTTTAGTAGGAACTAAATGGAAAATTTCAGCCTCTGCCTCTCCCAGCAACTATTTTTTTTTTTCCCCTCCCCAATACAACTGCGCTGGTCTTAACTTGCAGGAAATCTCAGGAAAAAGTCTTTAGTGTTTTGTAACCTCTGTACCTCAGTAATGGCTGCCACAACAGTGACTAACAGAATGATGATGATAAGTTCTGCCTGAGTGCTAATTAACAGTTGTTGCCTTTCTTTTCATCTGTTAAAGTAGATAGCATGGGAGGGGGCACTGCTTAATCAGAAGTTAGATGAGGTTTCCCATCACAGTTAATCTGCTTTCTCTAGGTGATTGATCAGTACTAAAGCACTGCACATCCTAAGACTAGTACTCTAGAAACTGCCAGCTGCTCAACCACGCAGGAGCAAATTTTCAGGCTTACATCGTGCAGCCGTTACACACAGAAAGTGGGATCAGTGGGATCCGGTGTTCAAGTGCTTTAGTAACTATCAAGTAATTCTCCACTTCCAGAGAAACACAGCAGTTGAATTTCTTCAGTGTAATGCACCTTCTTTTTCCATCCTCCTATTGAGGAGTGATTTGGATGAGAACCTGATCCAGTGAAGCCCTGCAATAGGTTGCCATTGCTGCCTAGATAGTTTACTCCGTTGCACGTGATGGCAAAGGGTTTGTGAAGTGTTCACGATAGCCAAAGCAGTGAGAACTATTTTTAATTTTTATTATATTTAGTTATCCACCTATGTGGGGAAATTCTCACCACTACAATTTTCAGTCCTCTCAGTAGAAGCTTCTCAGGTAATGTGTCAATTTAAAGAAAAGCAGCCCAACTTTAAAAAATGCAAAGCAGTCACTTCATACAAACAGGTTTCGTAAACTTTGAGTGGAATTTGTGAAGCCTGAATGCTCTTGAACATTAGTCACCTGTGGTTTAGGAGTTGATTCTATGCATCCCCCCCATGGAAACTGTCAGCTTCCAATGATACGGGCAAAAGACAAATAGATCCTACCAACATCATCTGCACAGACTATTACAGAGTGGTTTGCTGATCAATTATAGATATCATGCGTACGTATGTATAGGCAGGAGGTGAAAGAATTCCACAGCACTTGCCTTAAAGTCTTTTGTTTTACTTCTTCAGTATTCTCAGGGATGATAGTGACAGAGGCTAAATGAGAATATATTCCCCATGGTAGCAGATCTAGCCTCCAGCTAGTGAAGACTACTCCAGGTTTCCTATGTGCTGGCTCACTGCAGAGCAGAGGCTTTGAGCTTGAAGGAAATGAGGTGGGAAGCAGTGAGAGCAGCTGTCTGCACAGGGCTGCTGGTGGCAGAAGAGCTATCCAAAGTGAAATTTATCTCAGTCTGCATTTGCAAGGCATCCCTTCAGTTGCACTGAAGCAACCAGCAGGGCCAGTACACCACTGCAGCTGTTACAGAGCACAAACCAGTTGAAGAAATAGAAACAAAACTGTCTAAAGGGCTGGTTGGAAACTTTCACATATTTCTTGCCTTCTCCTCCTGTCTCAAGACCTACACAGAGATTTTGACTGCTGATCTTACTGTCTGTTCATCAGGTGGGCAACACAGCTCTCTTCCCAGTTCAGTAGAATAATCAGGGGCGAAAGTTTCCACATGTTCGTATTGTATTTCCTAGATAGATTCTTCTAGAAGCTATCAATTACACCTCTGGAAATGACCTTATGTCTTATGTTTGGGGGTTTTTTGTTTGTTTGTTTCTGTTTTACCCCTTCATATTCCTCTGTTTCTTCCAGATTCTATTTACTTGCTTCTATCTCTCCCATGTAATCCTGTGCCTTGCTCAGAGAATGTAGGTAACTTAGAGAAAATAGGCACTTCACAGCAGTTCTGGAGTGTAACTGAGCTTTTTTGAAGTCATTTTCTGTTAGTAATTTAATTTCAGGTTTTCTGTTTAAGTAGCTTCTGGCAGGCTTACGTGGGGGAAAGATGGGAGCTGTCAAGGATGAGCTGCTAAGTTTTCAGTGGCTTTGAGGTTCTTTCCCAGTCTTTTAAAGAAAAATTCTTTCTCTTCAGCTGTATTTTAGTCTGAACATTCAAAAGATAAGAATTAGTTCTGTGCACATTGTGAAATACATGACTTTAGGTGAGCTTTTAATTGCAGCTGGTTTTCTGAGCATACCTTTTCTGAAGGTAGGCTCTACTGCTGAGGACTGCTCTTTCATCGAGTGGCAGGTAGCTCAGTGGGCATGAGACACCAGAGACTGAGATTTCCAGTCTGAGTAAAGGCTTAAGTACCAGAAATGGAAAACTGCTAATTGTATAAAGCATTTATTGATAAGTATCTGTCACTTCTTTTCCCTGAACATTGATTGTAAAGGCACGATAAGAGCAAGACTATGATACTATGCAAATACTTTCTTATTCAGTAACTCCTCTGGAGGAGCTGGAATAATGACAACAGTGTGTGTGGTGGGGGGGAATTGTGGGGAAAGATCTTTTCCTGGAGATATCTGCAATATCTTGAATTATATCCATCCCCCAGGCTGACAGCTGCAAGCACCAGGCACAAAGTGCTCAACAGAGCAGCACATTTAACAGTTTACTTTGGGGCATAGTATTAATAAGTGAATGATCATTTTACCTTCAGATAGTAACATTATATTGAGGGCTCCCAAATGGTAATTTAATACAGCTGAATGTCTTTAGAAAGTTTTATTAGCTTCTTAAGTCATTAGAAACTGAAGAGGCAATATCTATTCCTTGGACATAAAAGTAGTGGGTATGAGCTACGGTGGTAGTCTTCAGTTGCTCTGTATTCCATCTGGCCTACTGAGGGAGGGATTTTTCTCAAGACCTGGAATAGCTCCAAAATGGAACAGGTTAATAAGTGGAAGGTCAGTAGATAACAGATGTCGGCATTTGGAGCCTATTTTGACAACGGTGATGCAGGAAAGCTCTAGTTTGAGCATTAATTTCTTGGAGTTTTTAAGATGTTAGCCAAACTTGCATCTTTCTCACAGAAGAAGGGGAGGATTCCTAGTTTTTCACCTGCTGTGGTGTCAGGAACTGGAAGGAACTTACTTCCTTCTCTGGAAGAAAGGGAAGAAACTCGTTATTGGTGTATGTTGTTAATATCCACGGTTTCTTTCCCATCAAGACACTTTCACCTACAAGCATCCTCTAGATTTGTTTTATCCATTTTTTTTTTTGCACCATCTTCAGGTTTTTTTGAGACTGTTTGCAAGCAATGCTTAAGAAATAGGCTGTTGTTCATTTACCACATGCAGTTTTACTGATGTCCTCTACCTCTACCATATCTTAGGGTTAGAATTCAGGCACTTACTGTAAAGAAGACCCAATTTAAACACCAGGTTTTTTTGAAACACAGTGGGCTGGGAGGATTTTTCTCCACTCTGAAAAACCAGATGATCACTCTGCTCACTGCTGTGGCCATCACTAGTGCTGGCTGCTTGGGTACTTTTGCTTTCTTTGGAAGACAAGGGAGTAAACTTGTCACCTTGCACCCCACAAGTGGCTTTCCATTAACCAAATCTGTCCCTACAGACAAAAAGAGATGCTTATGAAACCCTAGCTCTGCTGAGATAACCATGCAAATGTTTCAGAGCGCAACACTGAGCTGTGCTTTTGCAAGGTGTGATGCCCAACCTTAGCCATATGAATCCACGTTTAAAACTGCAAGGCTGTCATCCACTTCAGTGGATCTGGGACCCAGAATTACCACCAGTGGAGCTTTTCCATGTTAGCTTTTTGAAGTAATGTCCCCAGGAGCCCAGCAGTGGAGGATTCTTCCTAACTTCACATGACCTTAAGTATAAAATTTGCCCCACATTTCAAAGCAGCAGTCCTTTTGCTTTTCTGAATAATTGTAGTTCTGATATCAGTCAGTTGTTCTTTTATTCTTTCACACCTCAGAAGGATTTGGATTCTCCAGTTTGGGCCTTTTTTTCTGGTATGGTTTGGTTTTGTTTTGGTTTTGGGTTTTTTTGCACCCTCATGGTCCCAGAATTCACCTTGCTTGATAGAGCACCAACACCCATAGTAGGAACGTGGGGGGAAGGGGTGTGTAAGAACTGTGGTGGACATGATCTGGTTCTTGTCAAAACAGACTGCTAAAATGGTTGGGTGATCTATTTTCCTGCTGTCTCCCCTCTCCACTGTGGCCACAACCCACCTGGGTGCTTGAGACACCAGATGAGAAATGGGTCCTATTAATATCAATGAGACTTTGACTCCTGTATGACATTAAGCAGTTAAGCTTTCCTGAATTGAGATATCTCTTCCTGCCTTCTCAGATCATGGGGACACAATGGTGATTCTTGACTTCCCAAGAGCCTTCTTAATGATTTCTGAAGTTAACTCTTTGTGATTTTTCTCTTAACTTGCAAGTGATGCCACAGATCACATTCTGGGTAAAACAGAGTCACGTATGCTCGCTGATACCTAGAAGGTGAAGAGATTTTGAGGCTTATGCTTCTCTTGATCTTAAAAATACTTGTTTGCATAAACCCTGTCTTTATGCTGCTGAGCAGATACATTACTGAGGACACATGACTGGCTGTTAGCTGGTATCAGAAAGAGAAAACCACAGTCGTCTTAACGCTGACAGATGTGTCAGTATTAGCAGAAACAGATGGGTTGGAAGAGAAAAGTTTAGAAGGGGGGAAAATTTGAGTCGTCCAGTTAGTAGTTAGATCAGTTCCAAAAGAGAAGAGAAAAGATCCATTGTGCATTTTGAGCATAAAGTTTTACTTTTCCTTGATGCATAAAACATCAGCTGGTTTCAGTCCAGTAGCAGAATGCTTACACAAAAAGACAGTTTTAATTGGTCATTTCAGTTTAAATTGGCTGGAGTTGTGATGTTAATTGAATTGTTTTCCCTTTGCAGGGACCTCAGGGGCCTCCAGGACAAAAGGTACAGTATAAACAACAATACTGTGAAAGTGATTATTCCTCCTGGTGCCAAACTGCCAGCAGAAGAGGTGAAAGGAACGAGCTACTGCACACTGCATTGAATCCCTTACTTTAAGCTCCAACTTTTGGGTTTGCAAAATGCAAACCTTATAGAGGTTTCTCTCCTTATAGAGGGAGACATCAGATTTCTCATTTCCCCCATCATAGGAAGTTCAAGCAAGACTGTTTTCAATCTGTCTGCTTAACTTTCAGGTGAAAAGGTCACTATAATTTTCTTATTCGTGCACTGGTACGAGTAGGAAACTGAAGTTAAGAGGTTGTGAAAGGTGGGGAGATAGAGTTTCTGATTAAACGTGTGTCCTTACTCAAGTAGATCAGTGCCATATGCCTGAAAAATTGACCAGCAGAAACAAAGGCCGTAGGTGTTGCTGATAAATGGTGCTTGGTTGGCGGTGTTCAGGTGGTCTGCTGGTATCTTCCTGTTCCTTTAGTAACCGGAGACCTGACTTCCTGGGAATGCTTTCAGCGTTATTTACGCTCATTAAAGCCGACCGCCTTGGTTTGATGGAGTGAGTTTAGGATTTATGGAATTACACCCTTGAAACAATTCTAACAGCTATTAAGTAGCTCTTTTTCAGCCTCTCGCCCACGCACCACCAAGGCAAGTCCTTTTCTGGTTGGTTTCAAAGAATAAAAGGTTGTATTAAAAAATAGTTAATAAAACAAGCTTGTTTTATATAATGAAAAAAAAAAAGAAAGGACTAACTAGTATTGATATATGTCAGGATATCCCCTCTGTTTTAATTCTTCTGAGGTAATATTATTTAAGGTGAAGGTTTGCTTACATCTGTTCAAAAGGAACTTTTTAAACAACAGAAGGCAAAACCTGCTGATCTGTATAAATGCAATCCCAAAGCATAGAAATTAGTGGGATGGTGTCAGCTGTAAACTGTACAGAGTTTGCAGGTTGGAGAAGAGGGCTACCCTTCATGTTTGGCAGTGCAGGAGGGTGTCGTTGTAAAGCTGTATTGATGTCTTATGTTGCCATGATGAAATTATACCCTAAGACTTGGGAAGGAGGGTGTTTTATATGTACAACATCACCAAAACATAATAACCTTTGACTGTCTGGTAAACATTTACTTGACATGGTAGAATCAACTTTATTTACACTAACGTCCTATGTCTCAAAAGCATTCAACAGCTATAGAAGACTGTCACTGAGAGGAGGAACTGCTATAAACAGGGCAGTTTATTGAGATTGATGGTTAAAAGCCCTCCTGAGCTTTGTCCCCGTGTCCTGGCCTCTTTTTAGGGTGACAGCCTTTCAAATAGCTGTCACACTTTTGTGTCTTGTTAACATGTTTATAAAGCAAAAATAAAAACAATGCTTTCAGTTTCCTTGCTGAGCAACACTATTACTGAGCACAAAGAGGAGAAGGCTGCGTAAGCACTGGCAGTTTTCCTGCTTTCTTCATGCCTCAGGTTTTCACTAAACATCTGTACCAACAATTGCACAGGTTCCTTCAAAAAAATGGTCAACCTTGCAGAAACTTACAGCACTGAGAGATTTGTATCAAGATCCCTTCAGTGTTACAAGTCAAAGCTAGTACTTTACTTTCCTTCTTTGTCTGCTCCCTGTGTTTGGCCTGGGTTGGCTTTTGAATGTTAATTATGTACTACCAATAGAATTTAAAAGGGTGTGTATTTTGCACTGTCAGGATGAATTGTTGCAGATTATATCTTCAAAACCTTAGGATAGATTTGCACTACCAGTTATTGAGCTTGAAGCAGCATTACTTGTTTTGTTCAGGTGCTGTGTTTGATCGTGTACAATCAGCCTCAGAATTTATCAAGAGCATTAAATGGAATTGTGTTTTAATTCTTATGTTTCTTGTGAAGCATCTGCAACATTACCAAGAAACCATCAGCTTTCAGCTTCTTGCTAGAAGAGGCCATGCAGTGGGATAGCCATTAAGATGTACAACAGGAGAATGTGTCTAATTAGTATAAAATCTCAACTGAGAAGAGAGCTCAGCTTGGATGAAAATTAGGTTTTGATAAATTCATTGTCATTACAATATGCAATCATTCACTGTTGGGTTTGAGTACTGTATTAAGAGATGAAAGGTTGCATGGCCTGTTTAGTTTGCTAAACACCAGCCTCTGTTTCCCTCCAGGGTTCTGTGGGAGTGCCTGGTGTTCCAGGGAGAGACGGACAAGTGGTGAGTTCACTGACTTTGGCAGCACTGCCATTTTTTCTCTATTATCTATTAAAGCTACTTAGAGCTTGTTCATGTGAGCAATACACATCCTTACATCCAGAGCTGTGGTCTCAAACTGGCTTCATGGAAAAGCCTATAGAATCTGCTTTGTGCTGTGAAGTAAATTTTTTCTAGTTTTTACTTGGAACAGGCAGCAAATGTAATTAATTGAGCTGAAAGTCTGCTGTTCAGAGTTGATGATGACTGACTGGTAGGTTCCAGAGAGAGCTGTGTATTACTGGTGTGCAGCTTAGACAGTATATTTACAAACTAAGCTTTTCTGCAGATTTGCTTTTAGTTTTTGTTAACTCGGTGCCATGTTGCCAACACTTGTATTGATGCTGGGTATTTATACAGAACCAACACGTTGTAGGTTGTATGACAACCTATAAATAGAGAATGAAAAGAGACTGGAAACACAAGCGGAGAATAATGTGAAATTAAAGCTGGGGACTGCAGACAAGTAATTAAAACAGGAATATTCTTGAACACAACCCGTAGGAAATGCTAACTTGGGCAAGTGTCATCTTGCAGTGCCATCACCAAGTTAACTCAGCTCAAGAACAGCCCTCCATAAGGAGAAGTCACAGGAAAGCAGCAGGGCTGTTTCACAGCGTTGCTAAGGTTTGTTGGCAAATTTAGGTGCTGAAGTTTAAATAATACTCCTCCCTGACTGTAAACAGTGTTATCCATCTGTTGTTCTCACAAGCACTAACATTCCTAGTGAACTTCAAAAGCACTTGCAGTGAATACCAAAAGGAAAATGTATGTTTTAGGTTGTTTACTGTGTTTAAGCAGCAATAGATAGTAGTGTATAAGGATCATATTATACAATCCTTTCCTCTCCTTCACCCTCTCCCCACAATCCCTAGGAATAAAAGCACTAAGATGTTTCAGTTAATTTAGTTTTAATTCCTTTTTTCCTGACAAAAAGGCTTTATTGTTTCAAAGGCATAATATAGAGTATTAGACCTGTGTTTTGACAGTGGTTATAAGAAATGATGTAATAATCAGCTATTTCCCTTTAGAGATGGTGATAATGCTAGGAACCTATTTGTAAAATGCAGAGTGTGACTACTGTGGAACAGCAGAAGAAAAAATACTTAGAATTAGCTATATATTTAGTACACAAGATTTATAAGAAAATACTATTAAATAAATGTACATTAAGACCTGAGGATTTTTTTTCTTCATATTTTACAGCTGCTTTCAAGCAGCTATAAAATGTAGTAGGTGCCAACAGATGCTGTTGCTGTGCATAGTTCAAGTTGTGACCAAAGTATGAGTGAAAAGCCAGTTGAAGACACGCTTTGTAAAATGATTTTCTTTTGATGTGCAGGAAGATGTAAAAGACTGGATAGGGTGAAGTTGGCAAACTACATTGAATGGAGCTCTAGCCAGAAATCTTCACTCAGATGAGGACAAAATAAAGGATGTTGGTGAAATGAGTCAAATGTGTGAAATGTTCAAAACTTATCTGGTTATTAAAATGTCATTCTGGGAGATGGGTTTTTTAACCTCTATTGGCAAGGTTATGTCTATTTTTAGGAGACCAACTGTGCTTACCTGCAGTCATCTTTCATAGGGAAGAATAGAAATATGCAATTGCCTTTAAGGCAAAATGCAAACACATCTCTAAATGCTGTTAATCAAACTCAAATTGTGCTTTAAAAACATTTCCAGTTTATGGGTTTAGGTTTATTTAATTTATTTCATTATTTACAGCATCTAAAACTTTGAAGAGATTCTTAAATTATTACCACCTTAATAAAGATGGTAGCATATTTTTAGTGACAATTTTGCTTTTGGCTTTTAAGAAAAGAAGTAAATGAATAAGTGAAGTAAAATTTAGATACCAGGACAAAAAAACACCGAGATAAAAATGAAATGTGGTCACATACTTTTGTTTTCACAATTGTTAGTTTATACTGAGTAGTAACCAGTTCCTTCTGTGCAGAAAATGTATTATTTTCATATAATACTAAGCAGATGAAAGTCGAATGTTGCTATCTCTCTGAATAAATAGAAAACAAATTCTGCTAGCTTAGAATTAGTGGTAGAAATAAGCTGAAGCAGTATTTATCTGAAGTTAGCAAGTATAGCTCAGTCCAGGACTCCCAGGCTAGTATTTTGCTACCAAAAGGTCCATTCTTCCAATTTCTATGAAGAAAAGAGATTCTCAGTGCAGTGTGACACAGAAGATATTGTTGAATGAAGACCAGAGTAGTAATTTTAAGAGTTGAGCTGTACTATGAGCTGGCTGCTGGCACTGCTGGCTTTACTCATACAGATTCATGGTGATATGTGGAACAGTTGAACTCAACTTGAATGTGTGATGCAAGTCATCCCCTTTTTAAAATTTACGTAGTTAAAAGGCTTTACAAAAGCCTTACTGTCTTGGTAGCCTTTTAATCAGTGAGCTTGCTCTGTCGAACAGCAGCATGTGCAGTGCACTAAGTTCCAAGTTAATATTTTTCCTCAGTATAAAAGGCAGTGAGTGTTAAGCTCCTTGCTTAAAATTAAGTGTGTGTGAATGTTTTCCTCATCTGGACAATGAAATATGTTTCAGACGATGAATGTCAGCAGTGAATTAGCTTTGCTCTCTCCTTATGCAGTCAAATAATACAGAGTTAGGTCATCTCCATCTTATAGGTGTCTGTATTTTTTCTTTTCCTTTTCCTTCACCTCTTACAGTGGATTATGGGAGACGATTGACAAGTCTGACCAATAGGTCTGGGAATGAGATCATAAATCCTGTGTGCATTTAGAACAATTTTCTAATCCCTTAACATATGAACCACTTCTCTTAGACAATCTCTAGATATTGGAGTAAGTGTAATTTAACATGACCCATGTGTTTTTGCAGGACTGTTAACTAGCAGATTTTTCATGTATTAAGATTAGTGGCAAAATCATTGCCATAAAAACTTCACACATTTTTCATTTTAAGCCAAATCCAATAAAAAAGGAAGTCTTAAAGGGCATTTACATTCTTTCTTTGTTCCTACCTTTGGGAAACTATAGCCACGGTCTGTTCATCTTGTTGAGGAGAGCAACTGGAAAGGAGCTGCCTAATAATACTGGGCTAGAGAGAGTGTTGGCCCTGGGATGGACAGAAACCTGAGATAGCAAGAACAGCCTTTCTGAGTGCTCCCTTTCCTTTGCAGATTGTTGTGTGACCCTCTTGTGGCAGGTTGTTTCCTAGTGAGATGCTACAGGAGAAAACTGGCCCTTTCTCAGTCTCTGGCAGAGGTTCTCAGGCACTCCAATAGTATCAAAAAGTAATGTAACTGCGTGAGATGTGAGGTTGCAATGATCTGGGGATATCAAACCCCTACGTTAATCACGTTGAAATGGCCACAAAGGAGTTCTTGAAAAGTTCAGCTGTGCAGATATGGAATACGGAGTATGGTATTTGTTGTACCAATTCGAGGAGGACTCCCAGTGACTGCAGCAGCAACACAAGGAGAAAAGGAGTAAGGATTGCTTTTGGCCTGAAGGAACCCACTTTCTGGAGTCTGTGCCACTAACTCTCTTTGTTTCAAATAGGAATTTGTCTGGAGTGCACAAGCTCTTCACTCTACAGTTCCATGGAATGTTTTTTCTTGCACAGTACTTGGTATTTTGCTTTGGGTTTGTTTTGGGTTTGGTTTTTTTTTTGTAAGGGTATACTGAGAAGAGAATGTGTGGTCAGGATAGATCACTTCCTTTCAGATTCCTTCAGTAGTTTGACAACAGCAATTTGATAAACCTCAGAAGAACTTCCC
>JANHFX010002431.1:24978-35815 GCA_027560015.1 Chloroceryle amazona
TCAGGATAGATCACTTCCTTTCAGATTCCTTCAGTAGTTTGACAACAGCAATTTGATAAACCTCAGAAGAACTTCCCTTCTTACCTGTTGACTTAGAGTCTGGGTGTGTACATATCTTACTGCTTTCTTCATGCTTCTTATTACTCTAGTTCACATGTATTTCCCCATCAGTGTGTTCTGTACTGTGTAGGGGTCACATTTTGAAAGTAATATTGTCACTTTTCCTTAGAGAAATGAGGAAGGATACATGAGTACTAATACTTTTTCAAACAAAGTGTATAAAGGAAGGAAACGTCATTAAATGTAGCTCACAAATTCTTAGACAGGTTTGCAGGCCAGCTGAGTCTTGTTGAAGAGTCTTTCCACTCAATTTCAGCTGGTGAGTGGGCCAGGAGAGATTTCCAGTCCTTAAACAAACAATTTTAGGTTACTTTTGAGGGAGGGTGAAAAGCAAGTTGAAAGGAGGTAATTCAACCTCGGTTTGAAATGGAAATCACAGTAACATGTCTGAGAAACCACTTTTTTCCCTTCTGTCCTCATTTATGTATTTTAGAGTAAAATTAGACTGGATTAGGTTTGAGGGCCTCTTGTATTTCCTTATCCTTAAAATTGATTACATTCTAGTGACTGAAAAATATAGCAATACTGACAACCTTTCTTCTCAGGGTGAGGTGGATATCAACCAGCTGCTGGAGACAGAATTATGCATCTCACCAAAACGAAACCTATTTCAGAACAGCAGCCTCCAGGCTGTTTTTCTGTTACAAACAAGAAAAGCTGGGGCCTCCAGCCATGTTATTTTTAGCTGATTAATTCTGGATATGAAGGTATATGCCTCCAGGGCACAAAGCACTCCAGTAAAGAGAAGCATGCTTTCAACTGCCCTGACCCCTTTGATATGGGCTCTAGTGGGTGATACATTTTCAGACCCATTCTGATGTAGATTTTATGAGTTTGTATTGACAGATTTTTCATATATGAGCAGCAGAGCCCAGGCAGTGCTCTACACATTTGAGTGCTCATCAAATTCAGGTTCGCTTCAGTGTAACCATCAAGACTTCCCCTAGGATGAGAGTATCTGAGGATTTTACTGCACCTGTTGATTGAGTTGGGTGCTGAGGGATGTTCTCTCCCCAAGCAAAGGAAAGACAGAGACAGTCTGTCAATGCTGATACAGTTCTACAGTTAATACTGGCTTGAAAGTGCCAGGACTTGAACCAAGGTGTTCTGGTGTGCTGTCCAAAGAAACACCCTTCTGGTTATTCTTTGAATTATCTGAAACTTGAATGGCTGGGTTGGGTGTAATCTTAGAATGTTCACATTTTGTTTTCCCTGGTAATTGATATTAATTGGAAGAAAAATCCAAACATTTGAGTCTCGGAACATTCTGGAAATTATAGAGCGTTTTGAATAGCTAATGGTGATGATCTACATAATTCATTCAGTTATGTCTTGACATCACAGTTTGCTGATGGAACAGTCTTCTTTGTAATTCATTGCAGTAATGACAGTAACTTAGTTTGTTAGAGTGCTGCTACTTTTGAGAAACCAATGTGTCTCCCATCAAAGCACCCGGGGTTAACATGTGGAACTTAATTGGTGTTAATGGCAGCTCCCCATCCACAGATTAGCTCCTGTAACATGTTAAAGACTTATTGACAGCAAACCCAACAGAGCACTGCATCTGTTTGAAAATGCACTGTCATTATTCCAATGATGGGGACCCTGAGATTTCTCTATAGCATATGAAACAACAGCAAAAAAATGCCCACTGTGGCTGCAGTATTCTTCTGTGTGAGTGGTGATCAAATAAATTACTGGAACATTTATACTCCTGCTGGGAAAAACTCCTTGATTTTGGGTCAGTGAGTGAACAATAGCACATTTGCTGGAAATTTTTATTTCCACCGTTCTCAGACCATTTGTGAATTCAGCGAACTGGATCTGAATACATTTGGATGCTGGTGGTGAATAACTGGGGAGTTAAGTGCTTCCAAAGCTTCTAGTGGCAGCATACTTTTCTGCAGTAGACAAAAGGCTAGGGAAATACCTTCTAGTGCTACATAGCTTTTACATGAATTTGGGGAAAGGCAGCTTTTCTAGCATTTTCTAGTTTTTTATACTCTATTTGTGTAGTGGGGTCATGTCATGAAAACAGAATCCTTCATTTGGGGTTGGTGCAGTTCCTCAAAGGCAAGAGAAAACAACTTTATATGAAACAGAAGTTAAAGGCTACTTAAAGAGCATTTCTGACAGAGTATTTGCAGGTTTACCAGTTTAGGGCATGACTTTATGCATCTGTTAGTTTTGTTATTGCTTTTACAAGTACAGCAAAACTTTGGTAGACAGTATACTCAGATAAGATGGTGCTGGTACCACAGCATCCCACTGGACTGTTTCTCTGTCAGTCACAGTGCCAGTCAAGCCCCAGATTGCTGAGGCACTGTGGAAATCCTCACCCATCTCAGTGCCACTAGGGAGAATTTATTTTTGTTATGCTATGTCGTGGTTGTCTTACGTGATGTTCCTTGCACCCCATAGCTTCTGGGGTGTGGTCTGGCTGAGAATAAGAATGCAGGAGAAGGGCAAAAGGGGCTCATGACAATTCCTTTCAACTGAGTACTGAGATACTTTGCACCTCCCCACAGCACCTTCCTCATAGTCCAGCCCTTTCAGGGAGAAGTTCCAAGGGGATGCTCTGCAGGTGGCTTCACACAATTTCTCTGGGCTTTGCATCTATTTCTTGTATGAGGGGGCAGTGTGACCTTCATAACTTTAATGGGGACCATGGGTTGTGTTTTACATAGGCAGTAGAAGGTTTTAGAACATGTTGTGTTTTAACGATTCTGTTCCCTCTGTCCCTGAGTGATGACTTCTCAGGACTTCATGGCTGCAGAAAGGCAAGCTGTAACCTAAAATCACGTCTCCTATAGATAAAGCTACTCTTTGAATGGGGAAAAAAAGTGGCCTCATCAATGTTTGGAGTACAGTATTTGGTTGTGGGCTTCACAGTAAAGAGATTTCTGGAGAGAGTCCAATAAAGGGTCTCAAGGATGAGAAAGGGATCGAAGCATCTCTCCTGTGAGGAAGGGCTGAGAGAGCTGAAGCTGTTCAGAGAAGGGAAGGGAAGGCTTGGGGGGGAAGCTCATCAATGTCCAGATCATTTCCAGAGGTGCCTTCTAACCTCAACTATACTGAGATTCTGTGTAAGAATATAAAAAAAAAAAAAATAAAAGAGAAAGAAAACATGCTGTCTTGATCTGAAAGCTAGATGATGTGCAGAAGACAATTGTTTCTGCAGCGTAACATCTTTGCTGTCAGTGCTATTAAAGAGAGACTGCAATATGAGTCAGGAAAGACATTAGCCATGGCCTGGTGAACGTAAAAAATAAGTGAGATTAAGGAATTCAGTTTTACATCTTCTTTTGCTTTACCAAATTGAAAAGGAGTCTGACTGAAATTATTGCATTGGATGACAGTGTTGAATGTCTAGTTTTCCTTTGCACGTATCACTCCTTGAACCATCTTCAGCCTTTTTAAGGGCAGCTTTGCTTTTTCTGCATCTCCAAAACACCAACCTGTGGGGCTGAAGCACATTCACACGGCACTTTGCACTCCAGTATTAATCTATGCCTTGACTAATAAATAAAAATAAATGAATGTAAAAGGAAGGAAAGTGATTAACAGTACTTCTTAACAGAAGTATTTTCAGTTATTTTCACACCAAGAATCAAAGTCGTCTCTTGAGAACAATATTCCTAAAACAACACAGTACTTTACTGTGCAGCAAGAGCAGAGTTACCAGTCTACTTGCCTTCAAAAGGTTGCCTGATCTTCTGCTTCACAACTACTTTTAGAATTTCCAGACTGATGGGAGGTTTGTCAAGGAATTTTTGGGATTAGTTGGGGCTGGGGAGGCTGTTGGTTCTTTGTGGTTTGATTTTTGTTTGGTAGGGGTTTTTTTATGTTAGGTTTTAATGGAATTTTAAAATATCTACACATAAAGCCAGACTGCCATGCCTACCAGACATGGAGTGTGAAAAAGGGAGGCTTCCTGGCCTAATGCTGGTTTGCTGTGCACTGGGAATGTCCTTCTGGAGTAGGATATAGAGTCGCTTATGTGTTGTGCATTTTTTATTTTATCTTATTACTTCCTGATTCCTCGTATGGACAAGATAACAGTGTTCTGAAATAGGGACAATAACACTGTAGATATGACAGAAAATTATTTTAGCCCCTTTTCTTCTGGCCATTAGAAGCAGAAGGATAATCACTTCAAAAGCATGAAGCCGCAAGGTCATTTCTGTGCTGTCCTTCTAGGTTGGCCTTCAATCTTTCCCCTTCCCAGAACTAGTTCCTGCTGTGTGAATGCCTCTGACTAGTACTTTTTGTGCCAGAAGTGTAGTGTTGGCCATAGGAAAGTCACATACAGGTCAGAAATGAGACTCTTGGTAGGAATAGGGATTTACTATGGCTACGTGACAGCCTGAGGTTTTCACTTTTCTTCATAAGAAAATTAAATAATGCTTTTATCCCATTTTTGCAACCTCCTTCTGGTGACAGCAGTAGCTCTCTGCATTCAGAGCAGTGATAACGTAAACCTGGGAGGAAAATGCAGCCTGGGACTTCAACCCTTTGATTAGAGATTTAAGCCCCTGAAAGTGCTGGCCGACAGCAGCTGGTTTAAAATGAAGGGGACAGAAACAAACTTGTCTGAGGTGTGGGGATGAGGAGAAACAAGTGCACATTCATGGGGCCCTTCTGCTTCGTTTTGTCAACTGGCAGTTTTCTTCAAGTGCCTTCTAGGTCAATCCTTTAGGACACTTTCACCTAATCTCCAACAGCTTGAAATCCTGACCACTCATCTATCAAATGCCTGTGCTACTGCATCAGCCTTTGAGCTACTGAAGGACAAAGGAGCCTTGAAAAAAGGGCTGAGTCAAAGGGCTATTTAATTCCCTGGGATTTTAATGGTACCTAGCACGTTTTCACTGGCCTGGAAAGCACCTCACTAAAGTTCTGCTAGAACCACAAAAGTTTTTGGTTTATAGTTTGAAATAGTCCAATTTGTGATGAAATTAAAATGGAATTGATGATTCTGTTCCTTAATTTAGAAATAGAATGGCACCTGCTTTCATGGGCATTCAGAGTTTATACATCTATGATTCAAGTGGGACTGTGGAAGCAAGAAAGAGAAAAGTCCTCTTGTAATGGAAGGCATTTGGGGGAGATTGGAAGATGCATATTTATGGGGTTTGGAAGAAAGCTTTATCTTAACTGCACTGTAACTTTAGAGGGTTGTTTGGTTCATCACGTCTGCCACATTTGAAATACTGTATCAAAATTATCCACGGAGTTTCTACTATGAATTACTGCTTCTAATTTGATTACTGCATTTGTTATTCTGTTGAACTTTTCAATGTTTTTATGTATTTACACAGCAAAAGGCTTATAGAAAAGCTTTATCTTTTTACTTGGATGTTATTTTAATGCCCTTTGCCACCCCAGAAATGCAATGCAGTTGTGTACGTGAGAGTTACCAGAGAAGATGGGAATTTCTTGTGAAACTGAGACATACTGCTGCAGAAAGCTTTACATAATTAGCCATCACCCCTACTAGTTTTACAGTAGTCTAACCATTGCTTTATCATTTCACCGAAAATAAATGAGAGCTCTGGTTTTCCCATACGTCTGAGAAATAAACAGTAGGAATTTTTCTGTGTGTTTGTTTGATCAATTGATTAATTGTGATTTTTCTTTTTAAATTTGGGGGGGGGGAAGAAGTTTGTAAATAATTGTTATTTGTTTATTGATTTAAGATTATTTGTGACTCCTTAAACTGTGCAATATACATATGTATACTAAATATACACTATATATAGTGTATAATGTATAGTATCCCTTAAACATACCCCAAATTTAGAACATTGATGTAATGCCAACATTTTTTAGATCTTTTATATCTACTTTTTTCTTTTTTTAAGTGTTTTAAATCTACTTTTCAGCCAGTGGTAAAAGAGTATGACAAAATGATCAAGTAAGGTATATTTAAGAAATTAAAAAGCTGTCTGTTCTTCCAAACTCCTCCATTTCTGGAACGGGCCTTTCTCATTTTATTTCATTATCTGCCTCTGTATGAGACCAGAAGCAAAAAATGTCAAAATCATTTAAAGTAAGCCTTTCCTGCAGTATTTCTACGTTGTAGAGAAGAGGAAAGCATCTTTCTAGGAAGACTATGTATTTACATAGCCAGCTTTTCAGAATCAGAAGTTGCAGTTCTGTTGTCTGTTTACTTTGACATCTGTGTATTTCCTCTGCCTTCAGTAGACCGATCTCTATCTACACTGCAGTTTATTAGAATTAATCCACCCTAACTGATGAAATTTTAGTGCCCAACTGTAGAGTACATATTCATGGGGTCTTTTTACATTTTACCATTACTTCCCCACTATGAGACACTAGGGTAAATGCTGTTAAGATAATTCATCATGTCTTTCTTAACCCCATCTTTTGTTTTCTTAACTTCCAGGGTGAACCTGGTTTGCCTGGCATAGCAGGAGAGAAGGGAGCAGCAGGGCTTAAGGTTGGTATTGAAGAAGGATTAAAACCAGAAGCGCTCACTATGTGAGTGCATGTATAGATGACAGTCATGCTTTCCAACTTGCTTTTTCATTCTGACTGCCTTTTAATGATCTGCTCCCTCCAGTGATCAGTGCTGTAAGAGGCTTCACACATTGCACCATAAAGAAGCATATTCTTCTGCCGTGCCTGGCTAATTCCAGTCAGTGGCACTGACGCATACGCAGCCGCTGCCAAGTGAATGCAATACGCCTGCAAGTGTTTGGGAATTTGGGGACCTTTTTAGAAGGGCTTTGTTTATGCTCCTTCAATGTTTCAGGCTTCTTTTCAAGAACTGCCGTGGTCAATTCTTTGGCAAATGTCAGGGTTAAGTCTGGAGGGCTGATCCTGCTGTTATGGAAGTTAGCATCGTGCATCACTAGGAGCGTGTGCTGGCCTGTCTTGGTTCCATCAGAATGTCCGTTGTGCTTGTTGGTAGATAATGCCTTCTGCTGTTTCAACAGTGAACAAGTGAAATAGAACATAACGCTTATGACATCTTCATTTCAAAGACAACTCAACGTGTCCGAGATGATGGGATCTCTGGGCCTCTTGGAAGGGGTGATGCTAAGTTCTGCTTCCATCAGCTGCGAGCGTGTCCCTTTGGTGCACATGTGCTCCTCAGCTGATGCTGTGCATCACGCTGCCGCTGACAGACAGGCAGGGCCAGGATTTTTACATTCACTGACTGGCTGCTTGTCCATCAAGAATGAAAACAAAGGGTTGGGAGCATGACCCTTTCTTACTTTGTATACAGAGGAACCCAAATTATGGCAGTTGATGCTTAATTCGTATTCACAGCTGTAGTCTCTGAGTTGCCTAGCGACTGCCAGCCATCGGAAAGGATGGAGATGAGCCAGAGTGCAGTTCTGAGCCAGAAATGCAGAGATGAGTTGTCAGGGTCAGACTGAGCCAGTTTCACAAGCAAGTTATAATTTTGAAAAATAACCTCTATAAGCCATCTTTTTGTTACAGAGACTGTAGGGAGCACAGAAGGCTCTTTACTCTGAATCAATTATGAATTAGTTCAAGACACTTAAGGCATTTTGTCTCTCCCCAAGAGCCTTCTAAGCCATTAACAGAGTCGTAAGACTTTCCCCTCACATTCGGCCTTTGGATTTTCCTTTGTTCATTCCCAAAATAAGGAGAACCAAGTGTAAGAGTCACCTAGCTCCTGTCAGGCCAATTCACAAAGACATATGCCTGTTTGTCAGGGTTTAATCTAGGACAAAATGGGCAGAAAAAGCATTTACATACAAATCATTAAGCTTTTAAAGTTACATTGAAGATACATTGTCTGTTGAGTTCTATTAAATTTACATATTCTATTCTGCACTGAAGATTTTCTTGATGGATTTTATCATCTGAGACGATGTCATCAGTAGCACATAATTGTTAGTAATTGACATACTAATGATAGTGACACTAATGCTTTGATTTTTGCTTGTGTTAGTAACTTACGACTTCTTTGTTCTAATTATTTTCATCAGGGTGACCCTGGAGAAAGAGGAGAGAAGGTGAGACATGTTTCACTTCCTTTGTGGTGGTGTTGTTCTGGAGAACTGCTTGGAGAAGAGCCAGTGCACTGACTCCCAGTTTAAAAAGAAATAAATACAGCTACTACCAAGAACTTGAGCAGCATCGTGCAGCCTTTACGAGTGTCAAGTGAGACCTGCTAATGGAAGTCGCTGCTCTGCGATTGCTGTGGTGGGATTAGTCACAGTGAGCAGAGGTCACGTGTTAAAGGTTGAGCAACTGTGCAACTACTCCTCACTATGATTAGTCTCAGAAAAAGACGAGCCTGTCTGAATAAATCAGAGATGCACACTTTGCTCATAACTTGGTTTCAATGCTCTGTCACCTGTGCAGAGTAAAACTATTAAGTGATTAACTGTGATGTAGTGATAACTACACAGATTCTGAATGATACATGTGGGTGATCACTTCTCTGCATGCTAAAAGCAAGAGTCCTCCATTCACACTTGGATCAGTTTAAGTCAGAGCAAGGGAATATGCCCCAGTGAGCTCAGGCTATAAACTGGAGAGGTACCAGCAGAACAAACAGTGCACTAACCATGCTCTGCCTTGCAGTTAGCAAGGAGTTACTTCTCTGATGTCTGAGACAAGAGGATGGGGCAGAACAAGCTCCCGCTGCAAAACATGGGTGTAATTCTGCTCTTCCAGGGAGAGTGGCTGGTAGGAGCCCTTGTATGAGAGTGCACACTGAGAGTCAAGCTTCTGCATCTGCACAAGGGCAGTTTGAGAAATGACATAAGCCTTATCTTGGGTAGGAATCTGTACACAATCTCACCTTTGCGAGCCATGTTTTTAAAAAGTTGCTTGTATTCAAGTGCAGTTTGCTCTTGAGAAATGTTTGCCCGTGTCTTTGCAGCTGCAGTTGGATTTCTCTTCCAGGTCTGTGTAAATCCATGTGCTAGCAGCTGGAAGCATGCTTTGCAAAGGCAATTCATTTCACATTTTCAAAAGCACATCATAAAAGTAATCTGGGGGAATCGTGGAAGTGCATACCCTACGTGTAGAAATATGTAACTGGGAATCTCTTCATGAAATCATTGCTTTGGTTAAAATTACATTTGTTGAAGAACTTCATCAATCCTTTGTTTTCAGACACAGAAGGAATAACTATAAATTTGAGTGTCTACTGAATCTCTGTTACTTAAAATCATTTTATTTTTCAATAATTATCCTTTGTTTTTTTTCCTAAAAAAGTAATTATAAATCCCCTCAATATGCTTTGTCATATTGAATCAACTCGGGATGACATTCCTAAGAGTTACTGTTTCATGTTTCCATTTTTCCTTAAGTCCTTAATTAAAGTGCTGCTAGCTTGCTAACTAGTTCCCCTTGTGTCAGTGACTGTGATATACAAAATGCTCTCTGGTTTAAGTCCTTCGAATGGAATTATACATTAAGTTTTTCAGAGCAATAAGACAGTTACTGAATAACTGTTGTTTGAATACTATTGCTGACCAAGATGCACTCTACTGTCTTTTAGCCCACCTAAACTCAATATCTTATCTATATTTTTTGCATTTTTAATATTTCTTGTACTTTATATGAACCTCAAGTCCCAGAGAAATTTTTGGCCTGTGATCTCATCTATAACAAAGACTTTCTGGTGTAGTCTGGATTTATCATATGGCTGTATGACTATAAATAGAAATTGGGTCTTTTTATAGATAAATCTTTTGAAATGCTTTTAAAGTAGAAAATGTCTACCCAGCCATAAAAAAAATGGTTCTCTCTACATCCCTTTTTAAACCAGTAAACAATGCATAGAATTTATGTAGAGATAATGATCGTTTTGGTGGCTTCTTGGAGCAGTGGCATTCAGTGAAGTTCTTCTAGTTTGTGAATCATTCATGAAGGATGTCAGACCCAGATAGCATATGCCATAAATTACTTGGGAATCCTAATAAAAGCATAGGCATTGTCTAACTGGCACCTGAATTTGATTAGATGTGTTTAAGTCAATGTCCCTGTCTTGGAAAAAACCCACATGTAATGTGGTAATGTCAGGAGGAAATTTAACCTCCTGAACCATCATGAAATCAGTCCTGCATTGCTAAACCACAGTGAACTGAGGAAGGCTGTAGACTCTACTGACAGGTGGTTATTTGATAGTTTGGGGGGGTTCTTTAAGGACCTGTGATAGAGATTACAGTTTTAGTGAAGACTGGATGAGACATAGCAGCTATGTAAACCAAGCTTCCTGGCCATGTCAGAGAGAGGTGGACTAGCTGTTTAACAAAATTAGCTTGCTAATCATATTGGAATGCTGACTCTTCTCTGCCTGCTGTGCTTGCATCAGACCATTAAAATAAAATGTGTATTTTAATTCTAGGGTGACGCTGGAGAAAATGGACTGAAGGGTGACACAGGAGAAAAGGTACACTACTTATGAGTAGAGAAGAAAATGTGTGGTTTAGGGATGATTACAGTCTAACCAGTTAATGAGATTAATAATTTGAGCAAAAGAAAAATGTATTTTTATATTATTTTTTAAAATATACTGAATTATTTGACTGAGTTCATTTTTGATGAAGTTTGCATCATACAGAAACTTTGGTCACAACCACAGACTGTTGGAATTAGGCATACTGAGTTATAGCCATTTCTGATACATCCTTTTATGTTTCCCCTTCTGTGTTGCCCTCTAAAGAGAGGAACCAAAGGAATATGGGACAAAAAATATGGT
>JANHFX010002431.1:35915-56948 GCA_027560015.1 Chloroceryle amazona
TACATCCTTTTATGTTTCCCCTTCTGTGTTGCCCTCTAAAGAGAGGAACCAAAGGAATATGGGACAAAAAATATGGTTTCGTGATAGGTGACTTCCCTCCAAATTGCCAGCTGGACAATTGAGACTTAAAACCTACATTCGAAATCATCTTTAAACTGGATGATACCAGCATTTTTAAATCTGGTATATTTACCTAAGTCACTGTCTTTAGCAGTCAGTGAAGCCCGTGTTGCACAGGAAAAAAGGTCAGTCATAAAGATCTCTTCTGGCCATACTTTGGAACTCATATGCTTCTAAAAACATTCATTTTGGTGCCTACACTTGGGCAGAGGCATAAAAATTTCTTCTTCTACCCCTGTATGTGTAATTGCTTAACCAACTCGCATCACTTTAGTGCAAGGAGAAATTTATGATGGATTTATCAAGCTGGTGAGGAATGCATGTACATCTCATTTGGATACAGTAAAGCTGTGCTTTCAAGGACACAAGAATCTTATGGGGCATATTCTAAAGTCAGCAATTAAAAATAGGCATCAGATTTAAGAATAGTCAAGTTACTTGAATCCCACAGTTCATTTAAATAATACTTTATCTGCAGACCTGCTTATCAACCGAGACAAAAGTCTTAACATCATCTTGATCCACTTTTATGTGATTCAAGAATTCAAAGAATTTTTTTTCAGGTAGCCAGTCCTGCAACAAGTAAATGGGACATGAGTAATCTCTCTGGGAAGCCGAATGCAGCTTCTCTTGTTGCTTTTTCTACTTTATCAACTGAGAGCAAGCTTGTATCCTGTAGAATGCCCGTAATGCACACATCTGCCTGTTTGGGATCTTGTTGAAGAGAAGAATAAGTTCTCTCCTTCTGTCAGTTCCTCCTTCAGTATTATGTTTTAAATATTTCTGTGTGAGCTTTCAATAGCTGGACAGTTTATCTGGGATCAACCTGTGGAAAGTCAGGAGACTTCTTACATCGCTGTAGCTGAGGAAATTTCAATAAACTTGTTGAAGTTCACAAAGAAGGCTTCTATCTCTTCTAGGTTTTATATAGGATTCAGAGCTGGGGTGGTGACATGGGAATACGTGCTCTGCTTGTGTGGAGTGCACTGCTTTAACCGTAACAGGCTGGAATGCGCTGCATGAATTTCCACAACAGAGTGAGCAGAACTGTGACTTAGTTGGCATTCATCATTCTTCCTCAGTTTTCCCTGCCTGCCACCCAGAAGAGAAGATCCAGGTCTTATAGGAGAGCTGCAGCTTAAAGTTTCTGATAGATAGCTCTGCAAGCAGCACTTTGTAGGGAGCTTAGGAGAGGGCATTAAGCTTGGTGTCCTTAGGTTGCATTTGTACTGCATAACAAGGACTATGTTCAGTATTCCTGCTCATTCATATTCATTTCTGTGGTGAAAGAGAGATATCAAGTGACAACAGTTCCAGTGGTGGTTTAGGAATGGGTTCCTGTTTGAGCAATTGATGTAGCTTTGTTTCCTGAACTGCTGTACCTAGTGGCTTTCAGAAACACAGACTCGACTGCTTACTTCATCTGAGACTTAGGAAAGACACTGTCTTTGTTGATTTTCCTACTTTGAAGACAGTGGCAGTGGCAGACTTGAGTTCTTGCTTCTACTGTTCTGCAGTAGCCTTGGTCCCTAGAAACTATCGAATATCTTCCTTCTGTGTGCATGATTCTCTGCTAAAGTTTCTTCATTTCCAAACTGCCTGACTCATCGGAGAACTGAGAACATGTACCATCATTTTTTATTTAATCCCAGATTAATTTTCATTCTTGCATGAAGATGGATTATAAATACTTTGTGTCATCTCTTCCCCATATCCATCATTATCCTTTAAAATGTTTAACTGGTGAATGTATCTTACCAGTTGCTTTGCCACTTTATAGCTATAAAAAGTCTGTCAGGCTTTGCAGTTGTACATGTTTGTAAGGGATATCAGCAGTATCACTCATGCATGTCTATCAAAATGAGGCAGCTCAGGTTTCCAGACATGAGTCAACCCTTCACAATACTGATTTTTTTGTGTGTTGCTCACACAAGAGCAAGCTGCAGTAACTGTGTAGAAGAAATCTATTCCTATTCTTCAGGGAGCAGTGAGGGTGTTAGCTGGTACCACTTCATTTAGTGAGATTTATTACCAGACCCAAATGAACTTTAAAACTGTGCTGCTCCCAGAACTCTTCGCTGAACCATCAGGAATGGACATCCCCTCTTTGTATTTTAATACATGGAATATTAAACATTTATACTCTGCTTATACATCTTCAGAGTGGATTACAGTACTAGCTCCTGCTCCTGTGCTGCTTCTATAAATCACTAGCAGGCTGTTGGGGAGCTTGAAGTCGCTACTGTGTAGAAACTTGTTACTCTCAATGACAGCTTTATTTTGAAGAACAGATGATGAGAGGCTGTTCTCCAAACATAAGCACTCTAGCCATCTTCAACAGCATGTAGTTTGACAAGCAAGCTTTTCATTAATTCAGTTTTTTCCATTTTTGTTTGGCTTGTCATTTGAGAAAAGCATGGCAAAGTGAGTATACAAGAATTTTAAGGATTCTGTGACACTTGTACAAAACTGAGAGCTAAAAGCTTCCTCGGCCAGGTCACTCACTGATCCTCTGCCCGTGTACATCCACTGCCTATCAAATCCAGTCAAGCCAGCAAAACAGGGTTGGTAGAATGCTAGATGCCTCCTCGGCACAGAGACCTTTCCTGAATACATAAATTATTATAGCTCTCTCATCCTCTAAAGTATAACACTTAACTGCATTAAACTATCAGTTCAGACATGCTGAATTGCTGTGGAAATAGAGCTATGAGCTGTCCTGATGGGGATAAACACACAGGTCACTGAGGGTTTTTGTCAAGGCAAACCTTCATTAGCCCAAAAAGCTTTGTCAGGTGAGACCTGACACTTACCATCTCTAGAATTAGGTCAAAAAGATGGCTCATTTTCTTTGTAAATGGCAGTAAATTAGTTTAATGTATATCAGCGATTCAAAGATGTCAAAGTATGTCCCAGCTTCTCTCTTATAAAGTTCATTTATACCAAATCTGCAATTAATTACATCTACATTATAAGTTGTGAAACTTGAGGTTAACTAATACACTGTTTGGGTGAGTGAAACTAAATCTGTGTGTTCTTGAAAACAGTACTGATTTAATTCATTGGCTAAATTCTCTCTAGCAGCACAAAGAACAGGTGATCTTGCTATGTAGTTATTTTGCTATATAATGTTGCTATACTCTTGCATGTTTTATTTGTTTCCTGAAAAACCATGTGTAATAAGTGTGATTATTTCTTGTGGATTTTGTATCAGGGTGACCCTGGTTCTTCTGCTGCCGGAATCAAGGTAATTTAGTTTCAAAGGAGTTGTACGGGGAGAAGAGGGGTGGTCGGTCCGTGTTACTTTCTAGTGTCATGGACGTTTGGGGCACTGTTAATGTTGTGCTTTTCCTCAGCTCTGTTTTTAACTCATTTTGTCAGAGCTCATGTTTTTCTTCTCTTTTCTTTTAGGGTGAACCTGGTGAATCTGGACGGCCGGGACAAAAGGTATTAGTTGGAAATGTTCAGTTTTCCTTTTCTTCTCTGTTGGGTTTGTGCTAAATCATGTTACACATTTGTTACCAGTGGTACTTAGATGTACTAGGAGGAGCCCAAGGCAGTACGATTTGAGAGCCCAAGGCTTTTCCACATTTGGAGTATGATCATTTTGTATTGTAAAAAAACATAGGAATGATGCTAGTAATTAACATGCACAGTGATATTAGACTAACCCATCTCCCCTTCTAGCCACAGCACACATCTTGTACTGAAAGCTTAGCCAATTGCAGCTGGTGAGACTAACAAAGAATGGCTCTGCTCCGTGAGTGATCACAAGTTAATCCTGCATGTTTGACTGAATATTAACCTCCAGACTATGGTACATTACATCACATTAGGAAGAAAATAAATATTGAGTAGAATCCCTTTCACATAGATGTATAAGGGGAATCAAACTGTCAGAGGCACATGGTATGTTTGGAAAGACATAGACCAGGTAATGTTCTTCCTTCCAGGGGAAGAAATTCCTCTGGATGCTGCATAGCTGATGCTTCTTTTGCAAGTAGAGGTCCAGCAGGAGCTGTAATGACTCTGTGCTGCATGAAGCCCTCTGCTGAAGCTGGGGCATTTCCTCTTTGAATCCACAGTATATCAACACAGTGAGTGCTGTGCCTTCAGCTGCCTTTCATGAGAGTAGGAGGCAGATCCTGCTGGGAGAGCCGGTGAAAGGGCAAAAAGAAGAGACAACGAGGGAAACAGATTTTTCGCTTTGCATTACTTGGTTTCCCTTAGGAGCCTTCAGCACCATTCTTGCCTCTTACAACATTGAAATTTACCCACTGCTGCCAGAGTGGAGCAGAGTCCAGCTGCCAGCTGAGCTAGCAGGTATTCCAGACAGCCAAGAGCTAAAATTCTATATAGTGAATAGCAGTGCAACCATTTTCTAATATTCAAGGTCCTCTGGTGACTAAGCAGAACTCCAGAACACATATAAATAGAAAATAATATAGGAAGTTAAGTTTTTTTGTTTGAGAAAATATAACTGTCATCAATTATTACAGACTGAACGAAGTCAGTTGTGGTTGCAGTTCTTCAGTGAAATGCAGTTTTAATTAGGAAAGGTAATCAAAGTAGTTTAAAGCTATCTAGTCCACTGAATCATTCAGTGTGTGCGTTCTTCAATGTATGCTTTGCTTGGGTAATAAACTAGAAAATGCACTTAAGAGCCCATTGAGATTCATACTCTCATTAGCTGGCTGCCAGGGAGGCAAAACTAGCAGTGATTTATCAGCAGTCACCTGGATCTCAGTCCCCAGGCACTCAGGTTTGATCTCATTTAGGTAACATAGATAAGTGAGAGCTACACAGTTCAGACTTTGTATAGTCTCGGCGTGTTGTTCACACCAAGGGGAGCTTAATGTGTTCTTTCCACTTCACCTCCCAAGCTTCCATTATGACACATTTGTGTCCTCAGCCTGAACCAGCAGCTCCTGTAATGTGCTCCTTCAGAATGCCTGTTCCAGCCAGGTATTTGCTGTTCTCACTCTTCTTAACAGGGACTTGTTCACCCCACCAAAGGTTGTGGGGAACCCTTTTTTCAACTGGAGCCATGTCTCTGCCCTTTACATCATTTCAGCACTTGCCCCCCTACCCCAACTTGCCCCATTCCTAGTTCCTTCTTCTATCTTCCCTCCTTCCTTATATTTTACTTTTTTTTTCCATTTATTTCTTATCCATCTTCTAAGGACAGATTATTATTGAACTGCCCACCTGCATATTATTTACATGAAATGAAATATGATGGCATTTCAGTGGCCTGACCAGGCTGTTAAGTGACACACGTATGGCAGAGATAATAGCACAGCCTGCCCTGCCAACCTGAGCACTATGAGATGGAGTTAGAGTACAGCCATGGCTTCTTTAAAGATCATTCTTCTCCTAATTCCTACTCAGACCTTTTGTATCAGGAGAAGTCCAGAAAAGAAAATATGCCTTCCTTTAAAATACTCATTCTAATGCAGCATTAGTGATTTCATTGTGTTTCGTATTGTTTAATGTATCTTTGAGGGCCTTTTTAAGTTTTTTAGATTACTGTGATTTGGAGCTGACTTGGCTGGATCCTTTCTCCTTATTACATGGGGGTCTGTGGAGGTTAGCTCTGTCCCAGGACTAAACAGTGACCTACTGCAGCAATGCTGCTAGGTTATCAGCTATAATTATTCAAATGTTGTGCTTAGAAGTGAAATTTAGTGTTTCCACAATCAGCTGAGGAAAGGTCAGGGCAGCAGTGTGGTAGGTACAGCTACTCGAGCAGGAAAGCGATAGACAGTGGAGCAGGGTTTTGGAGCTGGCATTTTGTCAGGAATGAGTGCAGCTGAAGCCTTTTAAAGGATTATTCTTTTGCAAGAGTGGCAACCTGTTTTCTGCTTTAGAAAGTGTTAGGCAACTTACCAGGAAATAATAGTGTCTATTGAAAATGGTATCCTGTAGCTTCTACTCTTTCATCTGATTTTATAGTTAATATTCTGAAACTGGGATCTTCCCCGTGCTTCTCAGTGATGTGAACAGTTAAAAATTCAGAGTAACTGAAATGGACAAAGAAGCTGTTATCAGATCCTCCTACAACATTTAAATACCATTCCATTTGTTAAAGCCATTTGCAGACCCTCTATTGTGTTTTTCAGTTTATGGCAGAATGTAATTTTGTTATTAGCTCTTCATCTATTTACTGTGACTGCCTCAAACAAGTGTCATTGGGGGCTGTAATCTGATGAACATTTCTATTATGTCTACAAGTCTTTGGTTATGTCATATGTACACATATGTGAGTGTGTGAACGTAGGTAGTGTGTGCATACACACAGGCAGTGCTTTAATGGCACAATCAATATGAATCAGCCCAAACCACAGAGTTGAAATCTGGATTTCTGTAAAGCTCAGGAGTGTACAAAATCTGGAATATAGTTCATCTCGTTAGAAAGGTAAAAGTTGGCTTCAGAGTTCAGACCTGAGCTTCCAGAAAGTTCAGAGATTATTCAGATCCAAGGTCCTGGGTAGAATCTATCTCTATTAAAATAAAATCTCCAGCCTTTAAAATAATGTTTTCTTCATGTTATTGCTCTCTTTTTTTTTTTTTCCCTTCTGTTCATCATGTTTTATTTCCCTAGATGACCCTTTTCCATTTAGCTGATATCTCAAAACAACCAGTTACACGAATATTATCATTCTTGTCTTAGACCAAAGTCAGCTTCATTTCAAAGTTAATAACGTTCATTGTAACAATTCCTGTTGCAAAATTACCCTTGCAATTGCAGTGCTATAGGTCTTTTCATTGCCATGTTAAATAAGCAAGGCATTTCTGGGTGAAGCAATGGAAGGTTACATTCCCACTATCCTTCATGACACCGCAGATAAATAGTAAGCACTGAAATGATGCTACGGATGGCTCTATAAAAATGATGGCCCAGTTATAATTAGGCAGTCCTTGTTGAATTGCACAAATTAAACCAAGCTCTTCTGAATTGCTGTGTAGCTAAATCGGGCAGTTACGCAGCACAATATCTAGCTCAGAGTGGAAAATGGAACAGAATTAAATGTAAGTATGGAAGTGAAATGGCAGCGTGTTAAATGAACCGGTGCTGCTTGTTTTCTTCTCTTTTGGTGAAAGCTAATGGGAATTAATTTTTGGCTTTCCTGGTGTGTCTTTTCAACCTGTCATCTTCACATCCAAGGTTCCCAAAAGATACTTAAGTTCTTAACATGACTCTTACTAATTGTACATTTAAGTCACTCATTTTGAAAATACCAGTCCTGCTTGAACTGACCAGCAGCCATCGGTGCTCTTTAACTCTCTGCAGAACATACAGAGGTGTGTTCACTGCGTAGTGACCGTAACTGAATAATGTAATATTATGTAATTTTCCTGTATAGGGTGAACCAGGTCTTCCTGGGCTTCCTGGACTCCCTGGGATAAAGGTAAATAAACTGTAGTCTCTGTCGTACTGGGGGGACACAATAAAGAGGGGAGGACTGCAAGAATGTGGCTAAAATGGACTTACTATTCATGTGCTATGTATTCTTCTGAGTCTTTGGCATTGATCTGGGGATTGTCAGAGAAAGATTCCACATGGAAAATTGGTTAAGTGTCCATGAGTAAGCAAACAGTATATCTTACATTAAAATGTGAAGTAGAACATTGTATTCTAGTGCTAAAAAAAATAATACATTGAATATAGTAGGTTTTTATATTTTTATTTAACAGGAGAGGCTTGTCATCCAAGTTTTACTTGGTTTCTACTTTGATGGGTGCTTTCCAGTAGCAATAGTCTACTGAATTTAACAAGCCTGCAGCCAGAGAACTGCATTAATTTTACACAGGCTGTGGAGAACTGGCTGTGTCAACAAAAATACTCTGCTCCATTACACAGCAGTGATTTCCACTGACAAGTCAAAATGTTTTAGTACAATTCTATTCAGTATTAGCTACAGTCCCTGACCTAATACCTGGTTTAGACCCTGGCTTCCGGTTTGTCTGGGATCTTTGGGTAAGCTGATACAAAAGACATGTGGTTGGGTGAGTTCTGGTGTAAGTGGTTGCACTGGGAGTTGCAGACACTCTGCAGTTTGAGCTGTAACTGTATAATGCTGCACAAAGTGAGCAGATTCACAGGTCCTGAGTGAGTGCAGGTTGGAGTTGTTGCTTCTCCTTCATGGCAAAGACTGTTCTTTCCGAAAACAAAACCTCTTTGAAACTTTTTATTTGCATTCCAGCATGGGCCTGTGTATACCTCAGGAGATAGCATATATCATTTCTTCAGTAACAGGGGGGATAAGCCAGAGGCCAAACTCTCATCCGTTTTGGTAGCATTCAGGATTTATCTCATGGAATGTAACATAGGCAGTGCTTTTCTCAAAGGACCTGTGAATTGCCACAAGACTGAAGCATAATGTCCCTCCTGTGTTACTAGTGAATTATGGGAAGAATTGAATGTGTATATTAAAGTTTGTATATTGGAGTACCTGAAAAAAATAGTTCCCAGGGAGGCTGTTCATTTGCTGTGAGAATGAACCCTGTATTGACTAGTGAGGATCGTATAGGAACAGGGGCTTTTGTGTGATTAAACTATTTTTATAAGGACCTTTGACAGCAAACCCTCTTCCTTTTAACGGTGAGCTCAGTTGGAGGCCAGTGCCAGCATCTTGGGGGCATTTGCCAAAACCAGCTGGAGTTGTGGCTGGTCTTTGGGATTCCATGTCCACGCGTATCATCAGCAAGTAAATAAGTCTAAATCTATGACTCTGCTCTGGGAAAATTATTGCCATTAAGCTTTATTTGTTGGTGGTACGAACAGCAGCTTTCAGATTTGCCTGCATGAGAAGGCAAAAATGGATGAAGTGTGGGAGTTTTGCCCAGTGAACATTTATTTCAAAATTCAGTGGATATAGTGGGAAAATGGTACAGCTGCCTGCAGAATGAAATGGAATAATTTGGTCAAATATTAATCCTAAGGGGGAATGTTAGCTTCTGTTAAAATTCTAGGAAAACTAGTGGTGAAACAATTTCACTTAGTGCAATTCTGCATTCAGATGGCTGGGTGCACCTTAGATGCACCCTGGATGGTGACAAGCAAGCTAGCAGGATGTGCACAGGAGAAAGCAAAGTGGATCTGGCTGTATCAGACTTACAGGACGGGTGCTGTTTGATCCAAGGCATTTGTAAACTCTGTTTAATTAAGGAGTTGATAGAAAAAAGGATAGATTTTTTTTGTCACAGACTACATCTGAGGCATGAGAAGTGGTAGCAGAAATGGGAGAGTGGCTGAAGTTAGGATACGGGCACTCAGCAAAGAAGCAGCAGTAGTTTAGCCCCTTTTCTCACCCTCTGCTTTAGCAAAGATTTATGTGTCGCCGTGGTAAAATCATATCATCAATTTCCAAGAATAATCTTAGTGCTATCTCATGGAGAAACAAATTACCAGTGAAGTGATGTTGATGGAAAGCTACTTTGAAGTAACAGTGACTGGATGAGAAAATTGAACATGGAGGAAATTCAATTCTCTGGACTTGCAGTCTGCTGGTGATGTTACTGCACAAAATTGAAAGGAATCTTATTTGGAGCAATGATGACTTGGTTTTTTGCTCTTTTTTCCTTATTCTTTCTGATTTGTCATTCTTGTTTGTTACTTTTTTTTTTTTTTTCCCCAGGGCTTCTGGGATTTTTTCCCATCAGGACTTTCTAAAACTCTCTTAAGATACTCCTTTGCTTTTCTATCTTACCAGTGATATGCTGTGGTGGCACAACGCAGCAGAAATGGTACAAACCTCACAGTGTCGTTCCAACATCTAGGAACTTATTACAGCATCTAAGAATTTCCATGAGGGAAGTCTTTCCTAACACTAATACGGATTACAGAGTCCTCGTGCATTTTTGTACCAGCACAGTAGCTGTCAGATGGGACTTTGCAGGCTATTCCCAAACTTTGTGAGGTGGACATCTGGTAACTCAAGCAGAACACTTGGCAGGGGCATGTAGGAGAAAGAGATTGAGCTCAGTACGTAGCAGTGGCCATTTAATCTCTTTCCCAGTAGGAAAAACTAAATATTCTTGTACTGCTGGTATTATTTTGATACTATTCTTGTTCTCTTCAGTTTCTGTTACATTATGCAGGCATGCACATGGACACTCAGAAGTCTTCTACAGAATTTTCTGTTGAGTTCCCATGCAGCTAAAAAGCTTTAGGGTTCTCACAGCACTTTTTGATCTTTCTTCAGTCTTATATAATTGGATTTATAGAATGTTCTCTCAATTTATGTCTTCCTATGATGTTCTCCTAGAAATCAATAGATTCTATTTGTTTTCTGGGTTTTCCCCCTAGTTATTGATAAAACACATTTCTCATGCAGGTTTGAAATGTTAGCTTTAGGTGGCAAGTGCATCTGAAAGACATTAATTCTTATAGATAAATGGAAATAGCTTAAACCTCTGTTCAACTGGCCAACCAGTCAAGGAACGGGGACAATATATTTTCTAGAAGTGAGGTAAATAGCAAAAGTTCATATCTATTTGATATACAGTGACTCAAATCACACAGGTAATTTCAAATGAACAAACTTGTCGTCTGAGGGTCGTGTTTACAGAGCTTTTCTGTTCTAAACAGCTTTGGAATTGTCGGATGTTGAACTGGTACGTTCAGGAATCTTGAAGATCATTGAAAAGAAAGAGGCAAGGGAAGGCTTCATGTTGCCTAATTTTGAAAGAATTTCCTATAGTATCTTCTAGTACTTCTTTGTCAAGAAAAGAAGATCAAGATACTGAGATATGCTATGCATAGGAAACTCTGGGATGTAGTTCTTTGTGGTCTTAAATATTTACCCTTTGACTATTGTGTAAGGAGCCAAATTCTCCTTTTGTGTAAATTTGTTAGTTGAACTACAAATGTGCTTTCTTGTCAATGAATCACTCCACAGTGGCAGGCTGCATTATGAAATGTTTAGGTAACTGTGCACATTCATTTCACTCCTTACAAATGTTAAACCAGCCTGGGAAAACATAAATGCCATGACAGGCAGTGGACTGTATCTTTCCAGCTACATCTCATCTTTCTTCTCATGGTTGAAGACACTTCCCAAGGGATCCAGTTCAGTATGTTTGGCCATGTAGCCAAAGTACTTAAAGGATTAATAAATACTAATCACTGGGAAAGTTTCAGCTTCTTCTAATGCCATTTCTATTAATTAATCATTGTCCCCAGGATCCTGTTAGAGCTTGGTTGAATGTGATATTGGCGTTTGAATGAACAGCAAGATTGGATGGACATGCAAGGAGGATATCTGAATTCAGAGTATGCAGCAGGGTCTTTTATTACTTACTTTTCTACACCCATTCACTATGCACATGTGGATGTCTTGGGAGTCCTTCCTGTTCTTTTTCGTTCTCTCCTCATTGTCAGTTGATGCCATGGAGGAAACACAAGCGCAGCAAGTTATTTCCAAGACAGTGATGAAGCTGTCTGTGACATGCTGGAGAAACATTTCTCAAGCACCTGTTGTTGTTTAGGAATGGCTGGAAACTTAATGAGCCCCTGAATGTGTTCCACCGTGTCACTTGGGAAGCAAGTAAGGCACCTAAACACAGAATATTAACTCATCGCTTTGATATCCCCCAACTTATGCCAAGCAGACACAGAATACTTTCTATGAAACACATACTTCATAGGTCTGGTTTATCTCATAACTTTCATGGGATGATAGGTACAAAGCAGCACTCACAATAATGGAAATCATGCCTACCCTTATTCATGGTGACGCCAGACATCTCTCAAACCCATTGTGTTTTATGGCATTTGCACAGCACCATTCTCAACTTCACCACTGCATTGGGAAGCCCTCACAGAACACAAACCTCAGTAGCAGCACTTTCTGCAGGATCTGACTTTTCTTTAGCATTTCTGGCACTTCTCCCTCTGTTTTTAAAGCAAATACTGAAACAAAGCTTGTGAGTGCGGCTGAGTTTTTATTCTGTCGCATTCAAGGAGACTGCTGTTGAATGATTTGGCACGAGAGAAAGGCTGCTGAGCCCTTCTGCTTTTGGGAGGTAGGGAAAGTTTTCAAAATCCAGTGGAACTGGCTGATTCAGGAGACTTAGCAGTAGGCAGCAACTTGTGTCTTTTTATAAAATTACTTTGGATTGACTTCCCTGGCACTGTGCCTGAGCATGGTTTCAGAAGAACTGGGATAAGGATGGATGAATTTGACTTTTTTTCTTTCTCTGAAAGCAAAAGCAGTTCTAATTCTCATCTGTTCTGTACTGATTTTCATCTTAGCCTCTGATTTTCCTAATTCCATGTAAAGATTGAAAAGCTCACTGCTGCACAGAACTTATTTTTTTAACTCTATAAAGTTGATACTCCTTTCATCCAGTGAGTCCTGTTACAAAAGAAAACGTTCAGAGAAAATGAGAAACAGAATTTTCAAGCTGGGTACATAGAAGTTACTCTCCTATTTAAACTCTTTTCTAAAAGAGACCAGCAGTTGTTGAAACTCATGTGCTTAGATGTTGCCCTTGTCATCTGGTGACAAAATGAAAGGAAATCTGAAGTAAATGGTAATGCCAAGCATTTAATTTTGAAGTCAACACCATTCACCACCTATAGGAAAGTTGTTCAAACTCCCCTTTTCCCCTGGGTGTTCTTGGGGCTGAGCACATTCTCCTATGCATTTTTTCTTTTCCATATTTCCATTCTTCTTCTTGTTTCGTTGTTTGTTTTTTACCTTGTTAGAGACCATCACCAGGAAACCTGCAGGGGCTGTATCTCCCTCTTTACTTCCCTTCCAAAACTCACACCCTTGCCTAGACTTCAGTTCATCTCTCTCCTGTAGGTCACCATACTCAGAACTCTTTTTAGCCTGAACTCAGGAGCTGGGACCAGCTGACCTTGGGACAAGCATCTTCAAATCCTGGGTCCAGAGATGTGCTGAACAGGTTGATTGATCCCACAATTTTCAATTTGGCTTCAGACCCTGCCTCATAGAAACCTGGGTTTCTCCCTGATACACGCTTGCCTTAATGGATGCATATTTTGAAATACTTAAGTGTGAGCTAATTTCTGACATTTCATCACTCACAGTATTCATTAAGAAATGGGTCATGTGCTGGAGCAGCGGGAAATGTAGTATATGGTCAAATACTGAAAAGTAAACTATAAGGATGCATGTTCTGGGTGAAAATGGGAACTGATGCAAACAAAACAGGGCTTAGAACCTACATTTGGAGGGCTGGTTTTCAGAATCAGGTCTATGTGTGTGTAGGTAAAATATAAAAATAAAATAAATTACACAACTGTGTAATTAATTTTCATTATTCAGCTTCCAGAGTGGAAGTACATACACAAACATATTCCTGTATGTCTGCAGTTACATAGCTGCCTTTGTTGGTTCGTTCCTAGCTGTCTGGTTTCCATATGTTATGGCAGTAATCACTTGCATAGGGTAGATGTGTAATTTCCCAGAACTAATTTTCAGAATCAAGGCCAGAAAATGAAATCATCATTAACATTGGATGGTATGCACATGTCTGAAGTGTTTACTGGGGCATTCTTTGAGATGTATGCACTTCTTATTAATCCGTCAGAAACTATATCCTCCAAATCAGGAAAGCTCCATTTTCTTTCCTGGAAAGGCTAAAACATAACTAGCTGAAATGCAGAATGTTGTTTCCTCTAAAGCTATTATTATTTGGAAGACTGAGCTTATGAGGATTTATTTCACAGCATCTGTTTCATAGCATAGTTTAATTTTTCTTTGTAAATAAAAGAAAAAAATAATCAGTTCATAACCAAAATATTGAATGATCTGAGTATTCTGTGGTATTCAGAAATCAAGTGTTTTGCCATCCATAAAGAATACTTGATGTTAGTAATCTGAAAGTATTTCTGTGCCACAAACGCATGATGTTAGATGGTCAGGAGTGAGTGTATGCAATGAAGTTCTTTATCTGTCAGAGTAGTAACAAAAATTCCTTAGATTTGTCTTCTGAAGGAAACAACTTGGGACCAGGATCTTAATAATTTAGCAGTTCAGTCATGCTGAAGAATTAAAAACAAGGCACTCATTGCAACAAGTGTTTTCATTCTAATCCTCAGAAGTAGGTACCATGCTGACTTAATTAGCCTGTAAGTAAGAAGTCCTTGATATGACTAATGCATGCAGAATTAATCAGAATTATTACTGGTTCTGTTAGCACCCTTCCAAAGCAGAGTACCTTCTAAGCAGGCAGAACTTAAAAGCAATGAGAAAATTAGGCTTACTAAAAAGCAATAAATGTTGTACAAAGTAGGGCTCCTTGAGAAGTTTCAGGGGTTTAGCCAGGTTGTAAGGTTTTAATTCACTGACTAAATGAATCATAAAGGCTAAACGTGCATTTGGAAATTCTAAACCAGAATTGTTTTCCTATATTTAGAGACTGATTAGGGAGTGAAGATATTGTTTCAAATGCGATGAGTGAGCCAGACAACCTGTTTCAACTGGCCATCTCTGGAGCCAATTCTGAACTGGTATGAAAGGACTTAACAAAGACCTTATAAAACAAGGTTAGGTTTTGTGGGTTTTTTATCAGATTTCCTTTTACCTTGCTCATTTCCTTCTTAAGAGCTGAATACTTGTAGTGCTCCCGAGAGCAAAATTCCCATGGACTTCAGGCTATATCTAAAGTCCCTTTAATGCCCTTCAGGGTGAGAAAGAATAAGGTGCTGTTCCCTGTGACTCGTGTAGTCTCAGGCCAGCTGAGTTGCTGAGAAATTCCTTTGCTGCAGAGGCAGGCAGGGCTCTGGCAAGCACAGCTTCATCCATTGCCATGGATTGCTTTGTTCCGGACTTTTGAGAATCTGGCCCTCGCTCCTCTCCAGAGTAGAAATGTTGCAGTTATGTTTAGATGGCAATCTCAGAAACAACATCCGGGGGCAGCAGATGGCAATTTCTGGAAAATCAACACAGGCACCACTGAATCAAATCCAATTTATTATAACTTCATAGCTGTTTCCAAATTGCCTTGCATCTGGGATTTGGTTTTGTTTGTTTGTTTGTTTTTTGCTAGCTGCTCTTCTGTACATCTCTGCTTTTGCTTTTTGCTTCAGTACAATTAGGCAAGGAAAGAGTATTGTGCTTTTTTTTATTATTCTCAGGGTATATTTTATGTCAGGGTAACACATAAGACAAGCATGCCTTGCTGTCTTGATGTGAGTACAATGAGGATCCTTCCACAGCAGTGCTTCTCAGAAAGGACACTTTGGACCTGGCCAAGGTGTGTGACTCGTGAGCAGCTTGCAGGCTGCCCTGTGCCAGCTGCAGGAATCACTAGACCTACAGGGAAGAGTTTGGAAGCTCCAAGACTGCCCCCAAGTTGTGTGTTGGAGCCTGTCAGGGTTCTCCTCCAGCCCACACAGCTACATTTTCAGTGTACAGCTCCACTGGGGTGGAAGCCCATTAGCAGAATCCGCCACAGAACTTCTAGATTCTTTGGCATGATTTGCCAACCCAGAAGTGTGCACGCAGCAATCCTGGCCTCGGCACTTTAAACACTTGCAAGGGAACGCTAGGAAAAGTCCTAGCTCCATCACAGACCTGCCAGTCAGCCCTGGAGGCACAGACCTGCCACAGTCACAGCATGGGGCAGACGCTGAAGAAAATATTTCAGAACCAATGAACTAAGTAATAAAGGTGAGCACTTGACATTTAAGCTTCTCTGGCTAGGTCTAGTGCATAGCAGTGGATAAGGATAAGGATTGAAATGATATTGTTACTTGCAAATTCATGATCTAAAGGTTGGTTTAGTCTTGTTTCTGTAGCTTAGAGAAAACAATGCAGTAATCTGAAGTAGAAGGAAAATAGTAAGGTGGCAATGAGACTTCAAAACAAAACAATTTATAGCTCTAGCACAGTTTCTATCCATAAAGGGAATAAATGGCTCGTGTTTAATGGCTTTAGCAACAACAAAATATTTTATCAGTGACCTGAAATATTTTTATTTACCAAAGTAGGACAGTAATTTCAAAAATGGAAGCAAATTTATTTTTTTATTACAGAAAAGTTGATGATGGTTTGGGGGCTGTTCTGCAGCACGCTTTGGTTTTTTTGGCAAACATTGATCTGGATGGGAAAGTGGGCTATATTCATTAGAAGAATAATTATAGAAGAGTCTTCTGTGGGAAAACAGTGCATCCAGCAATTGCTGTTCTCTCCTGATTGCTTGTATCAGCATGGAGCTGTGTATTTCAGGCACTGGAGTTGGAACAGACCTGTCTGTGAAAACAAAGTTTCAAATAATTGAGATGCTGTGTGTCTCAGGTGGGCAGTGAAGACCAATTCTAACTGAATAACCTGTTAGAACTACATTGTTAGTAAACATTTGCCAAATTAGTGGTGTTTAAAACAGCAATTAGCACTGCAGATGGAATTTCGACTGTTGCACTTTAAGTGACAGTCCCAAGTTTTAGCCAATTAGAGGCTCTATTAAAGTTAAGACAGAGACAGTGAACACTGTGTTTCAGAATTAACCTCTAATATCAAAGCTAGCTTCTGCCTCAGGCCATAAAAGCTTTAATCATCATGAAAACAAGTTATTAATATGTCTAGATAATAATCCTCATAAAAATTTGACTATCCTCTGAAATAATTCCAAGGTGGCTTTTCTGCTATTAAATTGCAATGAAGCTCATATTGTGCTGGGTGTACAGCATGGCCTTCGAGGGCCCTTGCCTGTTTCAGACATTTTCTGATAAGAGGTGAAAATGAACATTAGCAAGGTTTGTGAAGAGTAGTATATACCATTTGCTGGCTGACCCCCTACTATTCTACAGTTGACAAACAGTTGAGGATGAAAATGAGCATGCATAGAGGTAGCCTCTTAAAATATTAACATATCAAGCCATTAAAAATTATTCTGACAAAGGTAAAAAAAAAAAATCACTCCTGTGAACTGGAAGCAATTCACAAGCTTGAGGATTTTTTACAATACCAAGCTGCCTGTGTTACATGACTGATGCAAATTGCTCCAAACCCTAACAGCAGATTGAAGTCTGAATGCTGAAATTTATCTTGTTGACCTCCTCTGCAATGTGGTGGTCTCTAAGTAGTGATTTCATCAGTGTGCCAAAGGGTTAAACTAAAATGCACAGTCATCACTGGCTGATGGCTTTCTATACAGCTGCCAAATGCTTTCTAATGGGTGGTTCTAGACTCTGTGTTCCCTGCCCCTGCTTTAGCAGGCAAAGAAGCTTGTGGTAGATTCTTACTAGATGAAACTCGGGTTTTATTTTAAGAGGTTGTACTGAGATGTTTAGAAAAGTATTGTAAATCTTGGTTACTCTGACTCCTTGTGTTCCTCTCAGCATTTCATGGTCATTTGGAACAAATCCTGAGCTCATTTAAGCATGAGACTTAAGATGAGGAGATGCTTCAGTGAATCCCAGAGCTACGATGTTGCCAAATCAAATCTCTTTAGAGATTTGGGGGGAAGGAGGGACTTTTTTGGACTTTGGCCAGAAATTTTCTTGTGGTATGCAACCGGTGTAGTTCCGAGCAAAGTGCAAGAATTTGACTTGAAAGCTGTGTATCAATCTCTGAATGGCAGTTCTAAGCCTTACTTCTGGAAAGATCACTGCATATTTCTTCTTCCTGAAGTCACAGAATCATTTCAGTTGGGAAAGACCTTCAAGATCATAGAGTCCAACCACTAACCCAATACTGCCAGTCCCACCACTAAACCATACCCCTAAACACCTCATCTACATGTCTTTTAAATACCTCTAGGGATGGTGACTCCATCACTTCCCTGGGCAGCCTGTTCCACTGCTTAACAACTCTTTCAGTGAAGAAGTTTTTCCAAATGTCCAACCTAAACCTTCCCTGGCTCAACTTGAGGCCATTTCCTCTTTTCTTCCCACTTGTTACTCATGAGAAGAGACCAACAAGTTCATAATTAGCTGGCCAAGAAATTAGCCCTGGTGAAGTCAGTATGAAAACAGCCTGGGGCTATTGAGTACCAGGTACATTCTCATTCTAAAATAAGTGATTGAGGCTGTGTTGTTCTTCATTTACTGACATCTGCAGTGACAACCTTATGTCACTTTTCCTGGTGTGCACTGATACAAAGACATAAACTCTAAGGTTATTTTTCTATGACATCAAAAAACCCCACATTTCTCTCTGATGTGTTTGTCTTAGTTTATTCCTTTGTTATATTTCGAATCCTCAGCTATAAATAATGAGGAAACTCATTATTTAGTTGTATTTTTTTGATAATCTAAACTGGAGTCGCTGAGAGCTTGCTGTGGCCCTCAGTATAGCTAGCCACAAGAAAGAATTCTCTGATTTTAGGTTTGCTAGAGACCTTCTTTTCTTTGAACTGTTAACGATGGGTTGCTGGTGAGAGCACAGATGAATGTGCAAGAATACTTCCTAATTTGCTCACGCCATGCAGCATCCCTGTATTTCTGTAGAGGTGAAGAGAAATACTATCCAGCTGCTTATATTCACTGTCTCTACAGGTTGTCAGTAATTATATCAATGCAGGTTTATGACACATCTGTCTTTTAACTATTTCAAGAGGCATTTGATGGGTAATTTTTAGTTATTAAGTTCAAGGATATTACTAAAAGACTAATAAGGAAGTATTTTTTAATTTGGTTACACTCCTGATCTTAAAATTTACAATAGCTTGTCAGCATAGCTTCTTGATTGAAATTTATGTGAAAAAAATGCAATATTAAATAGCAGGAAACCTTGCTCAGGAGAGTTTGTGAAGGAAAACATATGGCTTATTAATCTTCCATTATCCCCCTTCAGGCGTGGAGATAGGTAATAAAATATGTCCTTACTCCTCTACTTAATGCTGCTTCTGCTGCAACTCAGCTTGATTCCTGCTGTTTGTCTGCTATGTTTGCACAATGAATGGACAAGAAGAGGGCAGAGCAGAGAGAGAATGAGGAGAACTGTGGCTCTTTCCCAGCTGTTCACAGCCAGAGAAGTTGTCCAGGTGCAGAAAACTAAAGTATTGTACTGTCAGATTGAGGAGGGAGATAACCATGGTGCTGGGAGTCTCTGACTTGAAAGGAGATCACTTTTGTTCTGCTTTTTGGAGATGATCTGTCTTACCTTGTCTGCCCATCTATTCACGTGCCACAATAGAGAGTGACCTCCTAACACATGGCTGAAATGAACTGTCCTTTCTAAAATACAGTCACAGAACCCCCCTTCAGATGTGCTTTGATAGTAGTTTGGTATATTATGTTATAGTCCAGGTTGCATATTAACAGTCTTTAACCACATAAAAACTATTTTTGACACCACCTGCTTCATCTGCATTTCATGTGCTGTGTGATGGCTTGCAACAAGAGTTTGTGCTGATGAAAATTACCCGTGATTTCTATATAACTGTTGCATCACAGCTGGAGAGCTGTAAGAAATACAGGGAAAATACTATCCAGAAGAAGCTTTTGTTACTGAATTATATACTGCCAAATAAATAATCTAACATTCCTCTTATATCATATTTTTAAAGGGTGAGCCAGGTTTCATTGGTCCCCAAGGAGAACCTGGATTACCAGGACTACCAGGAACAAAGGTAAGGGCAATTGGCCAACACTCTGGTACAAAGTCCTTAGAGCCAATGTCAAATTCAACTTCTGCAGCACGTAGTAGATACTGAGACTGTACAAATGGAGGTAAATACAGAGGATCATAGTTGATGGACCAGTGCTCTGATATATGCCTTTATATTGATGCCCTCAAACAACATGAAGGCAGATGTCATAGACATTCATATCTTAAGGTTCATTTTGTTCATGATAGCACCCCAAAACTTACTTGTTGAAGCAGCAGAATATGCATGACTGAAGGAACCATATTTTCATCCTTTACTATTAGAGAAAAAGCTTGAAAGTGTGTGCAGGTATTGGAACTTCGGTATTACCCACCAGACTCTGAAAATGCAGATCCACTAAATCCGTAGTTATTTTCTTTCTTCCTATGTTTTGGGATTTTTCAGCCAAAGCATGGAAAAGTTGGAATATTATGAATCTTACAGTCTCACAGTTTGGGAATCTTTATTCCAGTCCTTCGAGAACAGGGGGGGAAAAACCCCAAACCTCACAAATCCCATTTCCATTTTTGAAGCCCTCTTCTTTTGCCTTTGAGAAGACTGTTTACTCAGGGGAGAGTTCCCCAACCCATTACAAGTCACAGATGAACTTGAAAATGTTTTCTTCTGATGGTTTAGTTTCTTTGGTAGTGCTGAGTTGGTGCTGTGCTGGTATTTTGTGATATATGTGTTTCTGTTGCAACAGGGTGACAGAGGAGAGGCAGGTCCTGTTGGGAAGGGTGAGAGAGGTGAACCTGGAGTTCCTGGACCAAAGGTCAGTCTGATTTTACTCTGGAAATGTTTTGTTAGTTTTACACCTATGAATACATGTTTTCCTGATGAAAAGTAGAACAACAACAACAAAAAAATATGCTGGGTGAGCTTTTAAATGAAAATGCTGTCAAATACTTGAGTGCAGTCCAGAAGACAATGGCAGCTCTGTGTTCACAGCTGTGGAACTGCAGTGTGAATGGACTCTTGTTTGGTCTCCAAAGTAAAGACACTACCTACATACACTGTCCTGGAGTTGGCCTAATTCATTCCAGCTAAAGTCCTGACCTCCAGGTCCCTAACTTTCAGCATGGAAGTTTGAACTCTCTGACCAGTGTTGTTAGTGAATGCAGAGAAAATCCATTTTGCATACTCTTTTCCTACTCTGTAAGAAAGACATCATTCTAACTACATTTTAGCATTGTCTTAATATTTTCCACTGTGCCAATACCATCAACTTTTCCTTTCCTAATACACTTTGAAATACAATAAAACAGATTCTGTCCTTCGTGGCCAGTTAGTTTGTATTCACCTGAACCACTGGAAAAAGTAGTTGTGGTAACACTTTATTTT
>JANHFX010002431.1:57048-67604 GCA_027560015.1 Chloroceryle amazona
GATTCTGTCCTTCGTGGCCAGTTAGTTTGTATTCACCTGAACCACTGGAAAAAGTAGTTGTGGTAACACTTTATTTTAATCTCCTAATTGTAGCTATCTTCTGTATCTCTTAGCTGTCATTTTTCAGGAGCTATGGAATGACATAGGTCACTCCTGCAAACCAGTGTTAATTATTCCTACTCTTTACTAATGCCACTACTTTTCCTTGGGAGGGATGGAATCTGTGGCCTTTGCATGCTGGTGTTAAAGAATATATTACTCTGGGTACTATTAAATTCAGTGCCTTTACAGATTCATTATCTCAGTCATATAAAATGAAGTATTTCTGCTGTTCCATCCTGTAGTTAGTTATTGCTAATTTCTTTTTCTCTATACTCCCATTTCTCTATCATCTTCCTGCTGTCTTCCTTCAAACAGGGGAAAACAGGTGAACCTGGATCTAGAGGCCCCAAAGGGTCAAAGGTTAGTAGTAAAGAAATTGTAGAGTATTAACAAAATCATTTTTAGGATAAATTATTTGTAAAATTTCAGAGAAACTTCCCTTACCTCTTAAAAGAACCTGTAACATTCTGCAGTGTTCTTTATAAGTGAAACCACCTGGCTTTCAGCTTTAGCTGTTAGAGTTGGATCCTATGTGTTTGAAGCGCTGTGATTCCTTTTCTGCTATAACACCTATTCCACTCTGCTCTGGTTTTCCCCATGCAAATTGGTTTCTCTCTGTGTAACTGATGGGGGTTAGTCCTGCTACGTGCCAGGAACCAACAGCTGACTGTGCCTGTGGAGCTTTAATTCGGTTTTGCAATAATTTTGTGGATCCACACTTTGGTGAGTTAGTAACCAGCAGTATTCCACGTGCTTCAGGCTGACACTTGATGCCCAGAAGTCCTACAAAGGCAAGACCTGTAGGTTACATTACTGGTTTACCTACCTTAAAAAACTACATTGCTTGTATCAGCCCATGCATCCATCTCTATATATAGTTGGCTCACATGTATGTAGAGAGATATAAAATACATGCTTTGCTTCATCTGATGTGCAAAAACTGTGCTCACTGGACTCCTTCGTGTTTTATTATGGAGTCAAACCAAATGAAAATAGATTTGTTGAGGCAGTTACCGAGTCTGGTGTCAGAATAAAGATGACAACACAGTGTAGGCTGGTAGGATACTGTCTGCAGTACTTGTAAGGTCCTTGAAGAGTGGCCCATTTACAGTACTGAAGGGTATCATTAATTAAGTGCCACTTAACTTCATTCTCACCAGAAAGAAAGAAACATTGGAAAGTGGGGGAGCCAATGAGGGGATTAAAGCCTCTAAGTGAGAGTAGAAGAGTAAATCAAGATTTTATTTGCCTACAGTACCTGGGCACCTCCAAAATGCACGAAAAAAAGATAAAGATAGCCCCTTTAATTCACTTTTTATCAGGAAAGGAGACATAATTTTCATTTCACCCGCATATCTGTCTTGAAAATCTAGCCCACAGAAGTCAGTCTAGTGGTTGGGAACATCATTTTTTAACAAAACAGTGACGTGGTCACTCACTGCTGCCAAGGCAACCCTGAAAGGAAAGGCAGATGGCCTGACTTTGATTATGTCCTGCCACCAGCCTGCTCTCTGTATCCCTTCACTAGCCCCATGAACGATTTCTGGTGTTTTTCTGTTACCACAGGCTGGTTCATCCTTCTCTCCTGACTTGTACCAATGCTATATAAATTTCCTCAGGAGCAAAATTTGCAGTTCCTACTGAAAATCATTTCAAGTAATATAAAAATAGAAGACCTTGCTATGAAAGTGACTGTAAAATGAAATCAATCCTAGTCACTGGACATTGGTTTATGAATGCATACGTGTTTGAAATTCCCTCCATCGCTTCAAACCTATTGCTAACAGCCTGAAAGAAGGTAAAGATCTTAAGGCTGTCACAGTGAGGGAGTAAAGGAACTCTTAATGCTGACAGTAATGTGTTTATAGGGGAGGCAGCAACTCAGAGCAGGGAAGTTCAGAAAGTTAGAGGAGTCGTGACCACAGAGAGAGAAGTTGATACACTTTGAAACATGCCTTTGAAGAAGTTGTTGAGTGTTTTTCATTTCATTTCTCTAGCTTTCTCTTAAAGCTTTTGATAATAGTGCCATTAAGAATAGGGAGGTTATATAAACTACATAGTTAGTTATCTGTCCTCTATGGGTTCTCTGGGATTTCTTACTCCAAATCAATACAGCACTGCGTAACGATTCACACAGAACCAAATGCATCATTGTGAACCCTGCCACTGCACAGATTCTGAAGGAATTTTTCTTTCTGGTTTTGGTCAGAGGCCTTTTAAACTGGTTTATTTAAGGTAAACATATTTGAAAGGGAAGAGCTATGTGATATATTGTCAAATGACATCTGTTTTCAACTATTTTTACATAGGGTGATACAGGTGACAGAGGTGACACAGGATCTGTGGGCCCACGGGTAAGTCGTCTTCTCATTTCACCTGCTTTTTTTGTACTCTTAGGTTGATTCCACACTATGAACTGAAATCATACAGCAACTCCAGTAAAACCAGTGAAATAAGGCAATTAACTCTGGTGGAACTTGTGTTGCTAACTGGCATTTAATAGGAGCAACAGCCCTTGCTACTATTTGAAGCAGTCTCCTGTTCATAGCTCATGGGAAGGATGGTGCATGCCAGATGTTCTGACATCATTGTTCACAGCCAATACAGAACTAAAATATAGAAACTGCCTAAATATTTGACCTCAGAAAAGTTTAGTATATTTACTTTCCTACTGCAGCACAAGTTACTCTGTACTGAGTTGCTCGTTTACGTTCCTTTTAAAAATAATGGTTTTTTTTTCTTTAAAAACAATCCATAGTTTAATGCTAACTTTTGTGGTTTAGAGTAATATATGGTAAGTACAACAAGATTCCAAGACCTCACAATCAAATCAAATCATGTGTCAGTAGTTAAGTGTCTAAAAGAGTCTTTGGCAGGAGTCTCAAAACTTTTACAAAACATATCTTACAGGGACCACCTGGACAGAAGGGAGATCAAGGTGCAACAGAGATAATTGATTATAATGGCAATATCCATGAAGCTCTGCAGGTATGCAAACATAACAAGGCTGGAGTGGCTCAGTCTGCTCTGGAAAAAGCAGTTTGACAGCATTGTATTTCTCTTTTGTGTAGATCTTGAGAACATTTTCGGTGCCAAGATTTGCTGAGCATCTTAACCATGAATCTCTTTCTATATTTGGAAACGATTTTTTGTGTTTGGTGTTAGACAAGCTGTTTCCTTGATACAGTTTGGTTGAGTGAATTAATTTCATTACCCCTGGAGAGTATTGACATCATCTAATGAGGATAAAGCTGATTCACTGCTGGCTCTGGTGCTTCACGCTGAATTCATGTAATAAGCCACATACATAAGTTCAAGAGATACTCTGCTTTTCAGTTCACATAGTATAATATTGACATTTCTTTTTTTTCTTCTTCTTTTCCTCCTCCTCTTCCTATAAAATGCAAAGAGCAGGATATTTAAGATTTGGAAACCATGTAGAGTGGTTCCATTAGCAAGCTGTGGATTCAATCAGAAACTTGAGTATGTTAAATAGACCAAGCACTAGTCTTCCCACTTATTCATTTCCAGAAAACTTATTTTGACTGGTGTGCAGAAAAGTGTGGAGGATTAAAGTGGGGTTACAAAAAGAATGAATGAGTGTTTGCATAAAAGCAAAGTACCAAGTTGACATATGTCATTGCAGTCAAGGTGATTTACACTGCAGTGTACTCACATGCAAATTCAGTGCAGTATAGCTCCACCAAAGTGAATGATTGCTTTTGTGCAACTAAAGACTGAATTTGGCTCTTTGTGCATCTGATCGTTTTCTCACTGAAGCTGCTGAACTTGTTTTCTTGCATTTACTCAGTGGGAGTGGATAGGTGTCTGGCCAGTCATTTGGTTTTAAAGACTCTTGAAAAACAATAAAAACCCCAAACTTCACTGCCTGTATTAAAATCTAAAAGTCTGTATGATGTAAAGGCTAAGTCCACTCTTCTGTTGTGAGTGATGTCCGTGGGGAAGTCTATGTAGTCATGTTGTGAGGCTCTGCACTCTATCTGTCTCATTTGGATTACTTTTAAAGGAATTCAAACATACAACTTTGGTCTTTTAAATCACCCTCTGAGTTAGGTGCCTGAAAGTAGCCTTAAATTGATCTGGTATATTATACTATACAGGGCCTTAGCCCCTGTATCTTAACTCTGGCATCAGTGCTACTTTCAAGCTTCCTCAGAAAAGCAGCAGCACATAAAGAAGCCTTAAAAAGGGACTAAAGCCTGTTGCAGTAGTTGAAATATATTAGGAGGCCCATATCCCATTGTAAATAATTTCAAATGTCATCACCTTCTGATCCAGGGAAAGAAATAATTGATAGTAATGGGAATGGCTGTGCAAGGATGGCGTAAGTAAGATTATATGGGATCAGTTGAAAATATCCTTGCCAATTCCAGCTCGGTCTTTTCAGATGGCAGGGACCCGTTCCTAAGTTTCCTGGTGCCAAATTCTTAGGGGCTCTGAGATTTGCAGCTCTCCCATAGAAGCAAATGAGAACCTGCAGTGCTCAGCACTGAGCTGTGAACTTGCACACAATTTGGCTGGCTCATTTAAGAAGTTGACAAGAATTTGCAAGATCTGGGCTGCCTGTCTGTCTTTTTAGGATTTAGTAATAAATCATCAAGCAGCCTAGAAGCTTCAAAACAATTTAGTTACTTTGTCTTGTGCTTCCTACTCAATCTCATGTGTTAGTGGAGAATAAGATGTCTTAGTTCATCAGTGCTGAAAATTGTGATCTTAAAATCATCATCACAGTTCGAGCAAGACCCCTGCCGAGTGTATGTGGCTTTCACTTGGAGGACCAGGTGCAAAATTGGTCTCCTGAAAATACTCTTGAGACTTATTCTGCAAGAAGCAATGGCTGTGAATGTTTAGTCTTTGTAGGAACTACAGGGCCAAACATTAAAATCTGAATGAGGAACCCTTTAGTGTGAACATGCAAAAATTAATTTGCAAAGGTTATTTTAAGTTTTCATATCCAGAAAAAATAATTTTTTCAGCATATTTAAAGTTTTCACTATATTTCCATTAATATATTAAAATACAAAGGGCACCAATATATTAAAGCCATGTGTTAGACAACTTATTTTTCAAGTACTTTGTACTGATCAGGTTCCAGATTCTTGACAACAGTATGTATTGTTGCACTGGCAAGCAAATATTCCTTTAAAGCTTAAAAAAAGATTTGCAAACCTTTGATTGCACATAGGAAAACAATTAGAAAAGCTAAATATTTCTTGTTCCATGTAGGCCAGTAGGTTCTTCACGGGCAATAGGAAAGCATGTGCAAGCAGCAGTTTGGGTCTTGGTTTGTTTAAAAATATAGGCAAGTTTTAAACACTTTTTCACTTGCTTTTAGATTCTTCTTTGGCAAAAAAATAGTGGTAGGTCAAGAAAGTTTGCCTCCTTCCATGATAAAAATGTCTTTTGTCTTTCCAAACATTTAAAGCAGAACTGTAGTGTATATAGCTAGGTTGGTGGACCAGCAGGTTTGGATTTAGAACTTTTATGTACATCTCCCTTCCTATATGAAAATCAGTCTTATGTCTCCTCTCTGGGAGTTGTATTTATTAATTAAACATTGGTGAAAAGCCAGCAGAGACTGCAAAGTTTAAGGCAAATCCTTTAGACAAGACACCAGCTCATCATGGTTTTTTTAAAATAATTAAACCAAAAACTTTTGGAAGACATTTGCTATGATTTTGCTATTTAGACATCATTTATTTGACCTCTTAAATTGTATGAGAACCTACAGTCTTCACCTGTGTAAAATCCTGATTTCCACAGAAGGCAAGCAGCTACACTTTCAACACTGGGAGTTGAAAATAACATGGTTTTTACTCTTACTTTTTGGAGGCGTGGTGTCTCCCAGATGCAGCATAGGTTTTGTGGAAACTGTAGCAAGCAGAATAATTTATATCCCTGTTCAATTCTGATAATGGTGTCTCTTGTTAATACATTCTGCCAACAGAGGATTGCCACCCTGACTGTCACGGTAATTCCTGTTGCATGACTTAATGTGTGTTGTAGAACTTCTCCTTTGTGTTGTAGCATGTTCATAATTCTGCCAGTTCAGGATATACCTTAACTGGGTATTGACCTGGTTCATCAGCACATGTATTTACCTGTTTGCTTGGTATTCCCATAACAGAGAACCCATTATTGAAAGCCATTTGATAAGGGAACCAGCTCAGCCCCTGATGAATTAATGGCAAAACTTCAGTTTACTTAAGAGACCAGGAAAATACAGAACTTGGTGTTGCTGTAGGTACACATGTAGGCAGACAGCTGCTTCGGTGTTTTTGGTGCACGTTCCCATCTCTGTGTGACTATATGGGAGTTAAGTGAAAATAGGAAGAAAGATTGGAGTACCAAACACTTTTTTTTTGTTATCAACCTTATTTTCAGGGCAGAAATTCAGCTCTTGCAAATTGGCTTCTGAAGAAACTTCATTTGGGAATTTTCAGACCAGATGCAAATTAATTATTTTCTGGGAAAAAAAAAAGGCTTGTCTCTTTTAACTATAAATAAGTAAAACTAAGTAGAAAGCCCAAGTAGGAGGCATTATCTTGTCCCATCTTATCAGATCTCAGAAATAAAGATAGATTTTCTAGCACCTGTCCCTAAAATGTGCAGATGACTGAACAGTCCAGTGCTCTTACTGCAGCCAGTTTCTGGGGGAGGTTTAGCCACATGAGGCCAGACACAATTTCTGAGGATACTGACACCAGCTAAGGGATGCTGATAGTATTGCAGGCTCAGCCTGCCCTTAAAGCTCCAGACCTGGTGTGAAGAAAAGTATTTTCTTCTTTTTGTTCCAAGTTCTTTTCTGCAAGATAGCTGTTAGTCCTATTTTCCTATCTGTGCAAATGCTCTCTTTGTATTAAAGGAGGGGATTTTTAAATCTGGTTTGTTGGTTTGGGTGTTTTTTAAAGCATCTCCACTGTATGCCTTCCAGACTACTATTTAATACATGATATTGTCCACAGCCTGAGGCAGAAATGAAAGAAATAGTTATAATTTATTCCATGGCAGTTTCACAAAGCACTGGGTATCCCAAATGCACTTAGTGTCTTTTAGCAGAATCCTCTTTGCGATCACTTAGAGCTTTCTCCTGACCTTGGATTACTTTAGATCAGGATATAAGGGCTGGCAAATGTGGCTGAGGTGAGTTTTGGTCTTCCTGCCATTAAGAGGAGCTTTGCCATTTCATCAGTGGGAGCAGCAGAACTTTATCATAAGATATGAGCTGTACTGTTATTTTAACATCATTTTTGTGATATCCTTCTGGTTGTTGAGAGTTGTCATAGATTAATTAACAACTTGTCCATAACTGGCCTTGGTTCCCCCTGTGTTAAAAATCTAACCCATTTGTTTTAGTAGCTGTGTTAATATTCAGCCTGTGTTTACCTGGCAAGTTCCACAAGAATGTATTTGAAAGTTGAGAGGTTTTTATGTTTCTCTTTAGGGACCACCAGGACCACCAGGACCCCAGGGGCTACAAGGGCCAAAGGTGATCTTCCTTATTTTACCTATTGTATCTTAGTGGAGGTATTTTCTGGGTATTTTATTTTATTTTTTAACTGATATGTGCACACAGGTTCATGGAGCATTCCTATACAGCATATTTCACTGTGATTTTACCAAACATGGCATGCTTCAAATTTGGCATCCTAGCCTTTTAGTTGCCACACACAAATGCTCAGCTGAGAACTTGTTAAATTACTTAGTCTTGAAACAGTTCAGAAGCATCTCATCCATGGATCTGCACTGAGGCTGTTCCCTGGAACTCAGCAAAGCAGCTGCAGGACCAGGCAGTGGCTCCTATGCAGCTGGGTGGGAATGGGGTAGGCAAAACTGTGTGCAGGGCACCCCTGGCCACAGTATAAGTGCATGTGAATGTAGCTTTTATATTACAGTGGTGCCCACCCAAATAAGCACAATATTTTCTAATGTCAGTAAAAATTAAAACACGCCGGTGCGGGCAGGAGCCTGGCTGCAAACCCAGACCTGCTAATCCCACCTGGCTGGTGCTATGTGTGGTGCCAGGACTGTTAGTGAGCAGCCCACACAGAGACAATGAATACCACATGCTGCACTGTTCTATGAAATTTAAATAATAAATTTGCCTATAATTAAAAAAAAAAAAGTGCTGCAGTTCGTGGATCCTCCTTAAACTTTAGTTTAAATTAGTTGAGATAATTCTTCTATTTTTGAACTACTACATATATTTTTTCTCAGTGACTCTAAGCTCTTCCAAGAGTAAATAAATGTTTCTTCAATCACAATACTAGACATTTCAATTTTAAGCTTCATCTAAGATATCATATGGAAATACATCACATTATACATGTTAATTGTTTCAAGAAACTAAGAACCCAGGCTCATTCTCCTACATGAAAACTGTTGATAGAATACACAGTTCAGTGTGCAGAAATGGCTTTCTGCATTAGGATATACCCAGCATTTCTGCATCCTGGAGTTTGTTGTACCGCACGGAGAAGCTGGAGTGGGGAAGAGGTTGTGTTTCTTCATACGGGCGAGCGCTCTCATTCAGAATTAATGGCGTAAGGCAGAATTCATCCTTACAGGAATTTCTTTCCAATATGACAGTAGCATCATCAGTGTAACTTGCTCCCTTGGAGAATGCTCTTGAGGAACTGGTCACAGGGCAATGTTGTGAATGTGAACTCCTTCACTGGGTGATTTATATTAGCAAGGGGAAAAAAACTGACAAGTCTCTGTCTACCCTATGAACATCAGAAACCATGTTTCCGTATTTATTCCAGTAACTGATGAAGCTTCCTTTGGATTGGAGTCTTTTCACCACACTTTCAGGGTTTCTTCTTCTTTTTCCTTTCTTTTTATGCACTTGCCTGGCCTTTATATGGCCCAAAGTTTGTGCAATGGCCTAATCAGCAGGGCTATTTATTCAGTACATTGCATATAGGTGTCACATACATGCGGTTCTTTGTGAGGGAATATTCTCTGGTTTTGTTGTTAATTATGGCAGTTTCTCTGCCTCTTTCCTGTAATGTCTGGGACAGTTGGGATAATCCAGTTCCCCCTTGTCTTTTGCAGGGTGAACCAGGATCCCCAGGAGCTCAAGGAGTTGATGGGGAGCAGGTACATTATGTTTTAAATCATGTAGTGAAGGTCGCATGAGTCAGGTCCACAGAGAAGGTCAAGAATCTCTCTTCAGATTCTTATCCCTGTGATCCCAAGTTGTAGTTTAGATTTCATAATCTGAATAATAATACAATGATAATAATTAATAAAGCTCATCATTGTGTTGCAGCACGCTCTGCGGTCTACTACTGGCTGCATTTCTACATACTCATAACAAAGGTCAATCTGCAGAATCACTTGTTCTGCTTATTAGAATCAAAGCTAGAATTCTGTTGGTGTCTCTTGGTTTTTTTTATGTGACTTGCTGAATAAGTACATGTTTTAGGGTCCAAAAGGCTCAAAAGGAGATACAGGTGATCCTGGAATGCCTGGAGAAAAGGGAGGAATTGGACTGCCTGGCTTGCCAGTGAGTATGAAAAATAAATTCATTTTAGCTAAAACACTTGCATTTGTTCTCTGTTTGACTATCAGGAATTTCCAGCAGGGCTAATAAATTGCAAATGGGACAGAAAGCACTGGGGAGGAAAATCCTGAGATCGTTCTGCAACTAACCTAGGAGGGAGGTGTAAGATTGTCAGGACTTTTCTTCCCACTTACAAACAAAACATTGCTTTGGGAAGAGAGACATTAGTTGGCATGCTCATCAGCTTTGTACCTGTCTTGTGAAGTGCAGCACAACTTGGGCAAGTGTAGCTTGTAGGATAAAGGAGCTGTGTTTTGAACACTTGTAAGGAATTTCAGATGACTTAGACTGAGGGGGAGAGAGAAAATGCCTGAATAGTTATGGGATGCATTCTTCCTGTCCCTATATACAGGTACACGTACAAATGAAATTTCTCAGTAAAAACAGAAACAATTCCAGAAATGTATCCATGGTACAATACATCATGAAGGAAGTGCCAGTGTAAGGGCTTGTCATAAATATCATGCCACAATTGATAGCCAACAGTATAAAAGCATGGCTTTACATTCATCAACAGTTATTAATAAAGTAACACCAAACTGCTAAAAGCAATTCCATTATACGTGTGCCATATTATTCTATTTTAAAAAACACAATTACTTGCAAATAACTGTTGTCTTTTCTAGATGAAAGCTGTTTATAAAAGCTGGTTTGTAATGATTTTTTAGGGAGCCAATGGTGTGAAAGGTGAAAAAGGAGATGTTGGTTTGCCTGGTGCCCAAGGTCCTTCAGTAAGTGTCAGTGTGGTGTTGCAGTGACCGTAGTAGTTCAGAGTGGTTCTCCAGCTTTTGATTCTGAGCAATACTTCATATTCATGACTGATCTTTCCTGACGTTCTTGATCATTACTACACTTGGATCTTTCA
>JANHFX010002431.1:67704-95427 GCA_027560015.1 Chloroceryle amazona
TTGATTCTGAGCAATACTTCATATTCATGACTGATCTTTCCTGACGTTCTTGATCATTACTACACTTGGATCTTTCATGATGTTTTTCTATAGAATTATTATTTGCCCTTTTGAGAGTGAACGGACTCCTGGTCCATTTAAAAAAATACTGTTAAAAATTTCTAAAGATATAATCCTGTTCTGTTTATTGTCTCACTGAAAAACAGTCCTGCTCACTTCAGTGAAAGCCTTCTGGCCCTATAATGAATCACAGATTCATTTTAATTGGGAGAGACCTTTTAAGATTATCAAGTCCAACCATTCACCCAGAACTGCCAGGTCACTGCTAAACCATATCCCTAAGCAGAATGTCTACAAGTCTTTAAATACCTCCAAGGACGGTGACTTAACCACTTCCTTGGGCAGCATGTCCAGGGCTTGACAACCCTTTCAGTGAAGAAATTTTTCCTAATACTCAGCTAAACCTCCCCTGGCACAACCCCAACCTCTCTACAAGCTCCTTTCATATAGTTGGAGAGAGCAAGGTCTTTCCCAAGTTCCCTTTTTTCCAGGCTAAACAACCCCAGTTCCCTCATCAGACTTATTCTCTAGACCCTTCCCCAGCTTCACTGCCCTTCTCTGGACACGCTCCAGCACCTCAGTGTCCTTCTTGCAGTGAGGGGACCAAAACTGAGCCCAGGATTCGAGGTGCAACTTCACCAGTGCCAAGTCCTGGGGGACGATCAGTTCCTCAGTCCTGCTGGCCACACTATTGCTGAACAAAAGATAAAAGTTTTGCAAGATAAAATAAAGGGGTAAAAATGATGGAAAAAAGCCCACAACCCAAATTTCTCTCAACACCTTGTATTCCAGAGGTCTCAGAAAGTCCAGTGAGAACCAGACTAGGCTGACTTCAGCAATGTCAGGAGTAGTGACATGTGGCTGAGGAGAGAGGCTGCTTTTACGAGACCAGATATTCTCCTGACTTTTCAAAGCATTGGAAAGGCATTTAAAAAAAAAACAAACAAACCACTAACCCAGAAGAAACAAAAATGTGATTAACATTATCAGAGCACAGTAAGTTAGGAAACCCCAGAGCAAAAGTTAACTACCACTACCTTGTCAGTACTGACATGCCCTGGGTTTTTGGAGCCATAGCTCTGAGGAGTCAGAGGTTACCCTCTGCCACTGCAGGACTCGCTGGACACCCTGTATCTCTGAGTCTCTGCCTTGGAAATGAAAATTAATTTTTTACAAATTTTGAAAATACGCTGAACCCCAGCTTGAATTTAGTATCTTTTCCATTCATCAGTATTGAAGAGGAATAAAATCACACATAATCATCTTCTGTTTCTATAGATTATGCCATACAGAGACAACTAAGGAGCACATACCATAAAAGTTCATGCAACTCTGCTCACTGCTGGGTTTTTCAGAGAGTTGTTTCCCCCCCCGCCATAGTATCTTACAAGTGTACCTTAGACCCTAGGAGTAAGAATCAGGAGGCAGGCACGCTGCCATATGGCACAGGCCAATTTAGGTACCCTGTCTTTTGAATCAAAGTAATTCCCATTCCTAGCCCCCTTCCTAGACATGCTGCCAGCGTGCACTGTTGCATTGCTATGTTTCTAAGTGTTCGCCAACAGAAGAAGGGTCAATCTGACTTTTGGTATTTGGGAGGGAGTTCTTTACTCTGCCTGATTTAATGCCCATGTTTTTTATCTGTAGATGATAGGACCACCTGGACCACCAGGGCCACACGGTCCTCCAGGCCCTATGGTAAGCTTGGGAGGAAGAGTGGGGCTAGAAAGGGCTTAAGCTCCCTTGTCATTTAATGCCCGCTTAATAGAACTGCTATGCGAGTATGTGACCATTTGAGAGGGACCTATTTAGGAACTTTTCTGGATGTCTGAAGTTTTATAGGAAGTAGAGGAACCAATTGCACCTGCTGATGTTAGTGTTAACACACTTGTGGTCTGGTTCCTTCTCTGAACGGGGTGTTCAGAGTTGCGTGATTGGCAGACACATTTCCTTTGTGTGGACAAAAATACAGGTGCAGCTTGCACCGCTGTAAAGCAACAGACTCTAAAAATTGGTGGCATGTTTTCATCATCAAAAATGGTATCTTTATTTTCAGGGACCTCATGGACTGCCTGGCCCAAAGGTAAATTAGTAGCTGTCTTGAACAGTCGTGTTCTTGATGTCTGCAAAGTGTTGTGCTTTGCTCCTTAATGCATGCAGCTGTATTTGGTTTTGTCTCGTTTAGTAAATATTTCTGATATTCTTAAACCTTCAAGCAGATGTTAATATTAACAGCTTAAAAGCCTTTTCACAGTTCTGTGACTTTTCTCTGAGTATTTCTCTTGAGCATTGCCTGAATCCATTTCTTGTATTCATGTTTGTGAGGTGGCATTACATTATTTGGTTTCCTGTTTAAGGGCAAGTTGCTCACCACTGCACGTGCAATTGGAATTACTTTTGAACATAGAAGCATGTTACTCAGAAAACAAAGTCAAATAAATTTTTCTTCATTTCTGCTCTCTTGCATCTCCTGCCTCTTTTAGTGTGAACAACCTCTCACCTTCTTAGGTGCCACATACTTTGCTGACCATGTCCTTCACACATTATGCAAGTTGCCCGTCACAAACTCACGTGTGTATTTTCATGTTTTCCAAGCTGGAATCCCTGATCAGGCAGGTCTGCAATACTACTTGAACATTTTCCACAGCACAGTACATGAAGATACACTGTAGGGACTCTCGAAGATCATGAAAACAGCTCAAGAGGGGGGTTTGGCAGAATTGGACTATTTTAGTTTGTGCTTTAATTCAGTAATGACCAGCAAATTAAAATTCAGTGTGACACTATAGCATGGCAGCTGTTAAGGCCAGTGGTGTTGCCAGGCACGATCATTTTAATCCCTGTGACTCCCTAATCACAAGCACCTTTCTCAAAAATAAGTGAGGAGGGGCAGTGTTTAGTTTTGGGGGTTTGTTTCAGGTTTTTAAGGTATGAGACAAAAAATCACAGGTTTGAGTTGTTACGAGACCGTTCGTGTTACCTTGGCGCAAGAAGCCTGAGTCATAAATCATGTTTTGAAGTTAAGTCTGTTCCATTTTAGCACCAGCCCTGCCTTACCTCAGGCTTTTGGCCTGAAACTCGGGCTTTTGTGAGATTTCTCAGGTCTGTTTCCAAAACTTCACTATTTTCAGTGCTACTGCTCTGAAAGTCACAGTCGAGTCAAATAGAAGAATAATGAAGAAATGGCTACTTAGGCAGAGCACAAAGCAGGCAGATGATGTCTGGAGTCACTTAAAGCAGCAGACTAAATTATATTGATGGGTTTGGTGTTTTGTTTTTTTTTAAAATATGAGTATGATATAAAGTAACATAATACATCAAAGGGAAACCTAGGAACAAGACCACGGGGAGCAGCCTGGATGAAATACCCACGTATCTGTGTTTCCCAAAAGAGGCAGGTGTGGTCAGTGCTCTTTTTGACTGCACAGCCTTCAAGCTGAGGTGGTTTTTCATGATGCAAGAATGATTAATTGGCAACTCCAACCCCACCATCATCCTTTCAGTGATTTTTAATGTAACAGCCAATGCATAATTTAAGAATCACAAGACAAGTGCCATTTCTTACATTGATTAAACTTCTCTGTGTAAACACAGAAATTATGGACCTCCCAAATAGCTTGGCATTGCATAACCTGTGCTGCTTCTTTTAATTTGTTACTCTTTAACTACGTATGCTTAAAGGTTTAAAATATCTTTATGTAAGATTTTCCTGCAAATTCCAGTTTGTTGTAAGAAAAAAAATACTGCTTCCTTACAAAATGTACTTTTCAGGAGATTCCACTGTAGAATCCTGCAGTTTTGAGGCTTATTTTTCTGAAAGTTTTCTTTCAGTTTGAATTATCTGCACAGGATGGTTTATGGGATTTGAGGAAATTCCAAAACCCCCTGAAACTCAAGCTTAATTCAAACTATCTAACTATAGTGATAATTATCAGGAAAAGATTCCAAAAAATCTGTTACTCATAAGTTTCTTGTAGTTCTTTTTCATACAGATTTTAAATCCCCAGCAGACTTCTTCCAAGTTTATTCGCTTAGTAGCATACCAGTATGTAAACTGCTAGTAAGCCAAGAAGGTCGAGTTTGTGTCCGTGTTTCAAACTGGAATTTGCAGCCATTTCTGAGACTGGCTTCTTCTATCCCAGCTTAAACACCCATTATAGCACCAAAAATTTGGCATTTATACTTTTACATTTAGGGTGAACCAGGGTTAAATGGTCTTAAAGGATTGAAGGGTGAACCAGGTCAAAAGGGTGACAGAGGGCCCCTTGGTCTTCCAGTAAGTAAAAAAAAAAAACCCCAACTGTTCAATCTCAGTGCAAATCACAAACTTCTCTTTCTACTCCTGATGAATAACTCTGGTTTACTCACTGGCATAGATAAAATACCCCATGTTAGAGCAGAGCATCACCCTTGTTTTGTTTTACCCCAAATCTGTGCTGTTTTCCAAAGTAACGTCCTGTAACACCCAGTGCTGTCAGGTTTTTGTTGTTACATGTCAGTTGAAAGTGTTGATTGTCACAAAGATGCCATCACCCCCATTACGTTAGTCACTTTGTTATTTAAGTGTTGTATGGTGTTTGCGTAAAAAATTAATCTTCCCTTCCCCCCCCCCCACCTGTCCCAATATGCTTCTTGTGTTTGCACTTCAAATGGAGAGGGCAGACTGAGGAAAGCTAAAAATTGGCTTAGGGAATTTTATGGGGTTTTTTTCCTCATTCATTAGGGTGGTTGCCTTGTTCTTTGGAAAATATTCATTCTGAGTGCGTGGCATGAATTTTGTCTTGGAAAAGAAGGACTTTAAAAAACAATTTTCATGTGGAAACATTATGGTTCTTAAAATCGAGGTTGAAAAAGACAAAATACTTTGTGTGCTTATTTTATGTGTTTGAAAGCACTCCGAAAAATTAATTTTCTTTTTTCCTCACAAAAGGAGTTCATTTTTCCCTTGGCTTTTTTGTTTTTATTGGGGGGGTACATTTTTGTTTTGGTTTTGTGGGGTTTATGTTGGTTTGTTTTGCTTTTGTTTCTGTTAGTTTGGGTTTTATTTTGGGGTGGGTTGGCTGTTTTGTTTTGTCCCGAGATTATTCCCAGTGTCCCCAGTCGATTTGGTCCCCCTGTCCCCAGCAGTGCTGGGACAGTCGAGCAGATCCCTCGGTGTCCTGTAATTCGCATCAAATCCAGCAGAGGTCAGCCCGTCCCCAAGGATGCTGAAGCAAACACCCCAGTGCCGGGTGCTGCCCACTTCCAGCCCTTCCAGACTCTGCTCTGAACTTGTACTGGGAAAACAGGAAATGTGATTGTCTCCCTGGCCCTGCGAAATCAATGAGACCATTGTAGTCAGGGTCCAGATTTCGTTGGCTGCATAATGCAGTATTCTTGCACTTCAATACTTTCTATTGCACTTAACATATGTTTTTCTTTCTTTGTGTAGTAGAGTATTCAGTATTGTCCTTATTTACAAATTAGAAAGTGTGAAAGTAAATTACAAAGTAAATATTGGCAGGTTAAGGCTCAAAAACACCCTAACATCTGGTGTTTGTAGCATTCCTATAGCTTGACATTATTTTGGTCTAATATTGTGACGTGAGGGCAGGGGTGGGTCAGGGATGCTACACCAATGTGAGAACAGAATCAGGCTCTTCATGTTTTATGTGAATTTTTAACTAACATGCTGTAGCAATGTGATCCCCCTTCCAGAACCCTGTCACAACTTGTACTGTACGTTTGAATTATGTTTCTTCGTCAGCACCACTTACTAATCTGCCGTTCTTGTCATTCGTGTTGTACCCATCATCCATGCTTCCACCTAACCACACAGGGAGCATCTGGCTTAGACGGAAAGCCAGGACCCCGGGTGAGTTCCTCGTCTTTCCGTGTCGCTCTTGGTCACCGAGTCTGTGTCCTTTCCAGCGGCTCTGCCAGCTGCTCTCACCCACCGCACCCAGGAAGGAAAGCCAAATGCCACAGGCATTTCCCACCCTGGGTCAGAGGGGGCTTGGAGCCGACTCTTAGAACAACGTGTGCGGGAAGGAGGATGTAACTCTCTGTGCAAGGAGCTTCGAATCTCAGAAAGGCAGTTTGGTTTTGATTTTTGGCTGGACAGCTGCCTTGGTTGGGGTGCTTCTTTTCCTGAGTAAGGTTAAGGATTTAGTTCACACAGGAAGACATAACCTGTTTGATGCTAACATGGAATTGGTGAAATGGATGCAGGCATGCTGAGGTTACACCTCAGGTATTCTCATATTGAACACAAATATTGAATTGTTTGCATATTATAAAGAACTGGATAAAGTGAAAGAGGAGGGGAGTTGTATATATGAAGGCTTCTGTAAGATTCCTGTTGATCACTGTAACAGGTAATTCCACCTTACAGGTGGACATTTCAATTTAAAAAACAAGCAGTGATTTAAGAAAAAAAACTTTTCTTTGTCCCTTCCAATTTTCCTGGCAAAATTTCTTTCCCAAGTCTCTGTAAATCCAATGACTTCCACGACTAAACTAAAATCCAACTAGAAGAAAGATGGGTTAACTCATTACAGAAGAGCTTGTATGTGGAGTTTTGAAGGGATTGATTTGACCAGGTCCCATCACAATCAAGTCTGAATTTTCAGGTGGTGAAGACTGATTCCATGTTAGTTCTTGGCTAGAAGACAACTACTAAAACTAAAGATGTTTAAGAACTAAACCTCTCTCTTACACTCTTTGTTTCCTTTCATAGGGTGTAGATGGCCCAGTTGGTCCCCATGGGCCTGCAGGTCCTAAAGGAGACAGAGTAAGTACATGTTCCATGCACTCCTCTTTACCAAGTGACAGCTAAAAGATCATTTGACTAGTTATAGTGTGCCTAGATGTTACTAAACACAACAGTATCTCATCTGTTAAAAAATCAGCCCAGAATGCGTTGTAGTTACTCATTTATCTGCTGAAGGGTTGATTCTGTAACTCCTTCTCTTCACAGGAACTGATATTTTACAATGACTAATCAGTGAGAACTTGCAGGGCTTTTCACGGTGATACACAGAACATAATTTTGGTTCCTTTCATTATGTTGTGCAAGTGGCTCAAGAGAACAAACTAGGACAAAAGCAGACAGTGTGATCTGATATATATGCAATGACAGAAAAAAAATCAGTATTTCTCACCTCTTTGCATTTCCACGTTCTTTATCTTGAAAGAAATTATCTTCTTTTTTTTGTGCTTAGAAGATAGGAGCCTTCCTATTTAATGTGAAATATTCACAGCCAATGTTTTCCAGTGGAAATAGGATGGGGACTTTAATCTTTAACCGTGAGCCTGTCATCTTTAACATTACACCCATCAACTGGTACAGCAAAACAGAAAGTGCTACTTTATAGTAACTAAAAACCTCCAAGGAGTTGCCAACCAAGGATTTTGTCTCTTTGAATTGCTCACTTTAACAAAAGAGCTGTGCCAAAGGGACTAAAGACTTGCTGTATTAAGGATGCAACCGTCCGGCACGGGTCTGGTTAGCACTAACAGCGGGACATCTGAGAAAGGCATCGTGGCTTGATGATTCATTGTGACAGAGCTGTGCTTTGAGAAACAAGTACAAAACATGCAGCATAGTCCAAAATAGGAACAGTGGACTGTAGTTACCATTCAGACTGTCTGAAGGATTGGGTATTTTTCTCCTAGGGGATTACAGATTCAAGTATTACTTGGGGAAATAGATATTATTTTTCTATCAACCTTGTGAAAAGATAGTTGGACATCATCTTCTGAACTTCAGGAAATAATTTAGATTACACATACATGTAGAAGCATATGTAAATACTATACATTTTATTCTTGCATTATGAGCTTTTATCTTGAAGGACAAGCATATGTACTACCGGTTGCAATGTCTTCCAAAACCAACATGCTATAGTATAAACTATTTTTCTAATGTATGGAAGATGACTATAATTGTTTTTTCTTATGGAAGTATCCAAGGCCTGGATCTAGAATCAGCCCTGCCATGGTTGTTGATAAGTGGTAGTTAGAAAGGGGTAGGAATGGCTGCAATAGAAATCCATTCAATAATTGCATGAGCACAGAGGGACAGATTTGTAGTAATACAGAAACCAAAGTGTGTAAGAAATTCCTGCATGCTCACCATTTTCTGTGGAGCTCAATGAATGGGAGGAAGTTCACAAGAAGCAAGAAAAATGGAAGTTTGTTGGGTTTTTTTTCCTCCCAAGCAATCAGCTAACAAGATTGTTGCTTTTATGATTCATTTAACTGCTCAGTACTGTTTGGGAGAAGTTGTTTGTAGCATAGTTATCTAACAGGTGCCTGGCACTGATAGGTGTGGTGTTATCTAAATAACAAACCATGTGTTTTTAATGTATTCTTTCAATTTGCATTTGCAACTGTTGAACATGTCTGTGTGAAAGTAGGAGGAAAACATTTTTGCTTCCAGATTTCAGACTTTGCCTTTTAATTAAAAATGGTGCACAATGCTACTGCTCACCATCGCTCAACAGGATCACATCTTGTCCATATTGATAAGAAAAACCTTGGGCTGATAAGAGCCTAGAAGGGCACTAAGGACTCCTAGTGTGAAATACAACCACATCCTTAAATCCCCATTATTGAAGTTTGGAAAGACAATCTCACTTTAGAAGAAGTAAAATCCTGGTCACTATATATTTATGTCTCCTTAAAAGTCTCAAGGAAAGCAAACTGGATAATCAAACTGAAGGCTAGTGATTTCTTCTATATAAAATCATGGATTTTTTGCTAGGTTCTTAGGGAGCTTTTACTGAATCCACCTTCATTAAATGGAGGAGCTGCTGATAATAGGCCTCTGAATCTGGCTATGCACCTATTAATCTCTTCAGAGAAAACAGAGAACTCTGGTAAACAGATAATAACTACTGCTAGGAAAAGGGGATTTGTAAACCTGAAGGATGACAGTCATAATGGGCATCCAACTTCTTGTCAGTCTAAAAGAAGCTGAAAGACAAAACCAATGTGATGCTGATTTGCTGAAACTCTTGCCTTCATGGCAAAGACCTGGTTTTAAGCCTGGTTTTGGCTCTCAGATGTGTAGCCTGCTCAGCACTGTCATCACTACACACATTCTGTCCTGGGAGGGAAAGCACATTCTCTCTCGTTGGATTCAAATGTTTGTCACTGTGGCCGTGTTTTGAAATCTCCGTATCAGCCTGAACGGAGACACCGATTATGCAGCTTTGTTCGTGCAAATGGTAGTTCATATTCACCCATGATTCAGGAGACTGAAATGAAATAGGACTCAAAAACAAAGGCTGTGGTTTCTATTCTTTGGGCACTGACAAATTGTCTTGCAAAAAGATATTAAAAACCTTCTTGAAGTTTGCAAATGTCAGTTTCCCTGAAGGAAATGCTTTATCATGATGGCTGAGGGCAGTATGCCCATGATAGTCCATCAATCTTATAAAATCCATAAACATTCAGGACCTTAGCTGGCATTCCAAACACATTTCAGCATGTGCTTTGTATTGGAGGCAAAAAATAGTGCGATCCATTTCTCTAAATATATTCTTACATAACAGATGAGATTATTTCCCAGACTGATACATTTAGTATCTTTATGTCTACCATATGTTTAGCAACGTTATAGGCCTATCTTGAGAGGACTTTGTACAGTCATCTTTGCTGTTGAAGATTTAAATAAAAAAACCCAACCCAAACTTAACCAGTCACGATGAATTTCAGGTGCTGATCAAAAGAGTTTTGCAGGTATTGTTGTCCATAGGTCAGCCCATTAGTTTCTTCTCAGCAGAAAGTGTTAAAGCTGCAAGGGATTTACTCTTTTGAAAATCAGCTGCTACTTCCCAATACCTCCTATTGTTCTGCAAGGGCATCCAGCCCAAGTGCTGCTCAGAAATGGCTGGAGGTGGGTGGAATCCAGAATGATCAGACATTGCACATCTGCGCTAGACTAAAGTGAGTATACACAGAGTCCATCTCTGTGGAAATAAAGTTTTTGAACCAGGTCAAATGTCGGTTACTCTGACAAACTCCTTACCACTGGGATTATTCAACAGCAGGTTCAGACTCAGCTTACTCTGGTGCCTGCTTTTTTGTATTATCCAGTCAATAAAATGGAGATTTAGCAGCCCATTTTCAGAGCTGTGCTAAGGGACTTGGCTGTGCTGATCATCACCAGTATTAATTAGGCACACATCAACATTCCTTTCTTGTGCTCCGAATAATAGAGTACTGAACTAATAATGAGTAGTAAATAACCCAGATTTTTAGGGATCTTGTACACCAAATTATCTCCAGAGATTAAGTGCAGCAAGTGCTAGGATGAAACACAGCACTCCTGCACACCAGGAGCCTTGCACGCAGCCTTGCATTGGGTTATGTTAAGGGAAGGAGGAGAAGAAGGGATCCAAAGAACTTTACATAACAAATCCAGAGTAGGAGCTTTGGAAACAGAAGGTACTCAGGTATTTCCCCCCCCCTCCCCTAATCCCATCAGCACTTTGAGTACTTTAGTTCTCTCAAGAGAGTATGGCTTCTGCTGGATTTTAGTCAGAAAAGGAATCACCACAGGGTCTGAAACAGAACTGCTGCCCTCAACTCTAACAATCTCCCAGAAGGCTCTGCTCGCAGTTACAAGGGCTAATGTTGGCCGATGCAGGAAGTTTAACTCCATATCAATCTTGATGAACAGCTGGAGGGCAAAGAAATTACTTCTATTAGCCTGAAACTTGTCACCTTGAAATTTCATTTCAAGTTTGTTCTATAAGCTTGCAGGATGATTTTGGTAGCATCCCTCTGAAAACTGATAATTTTTCTGGGGATTTTAGTGTGGAATGAGATGAAACTTCTGGTGTAATTTCTGTACTTGTTTATCTTGCACATTAAAGCAGTTCTGATTTAATAAACCAGAGTATTTACATCACTAATCTAGAATCCCATAAAGCATTTACAACACGGTGCAGTGCAAGGGATAATCTTCACAATGTCACTGTCAATAGCACTGCCTGCTTAAACACAAACCTCAACTCACACATTAATTTTGTTTGGTGCTATGTTGCATCTCAGCTGCTTTGCTGGAGCTTGGTGCTGGATATCCTCATTTTTCATGAAAACAGCCATTTTTCACTGACCACATTGTTGCAGCCTTTACGAGCTTAAAACAGAAACCGGTGCAAATTCAGTTTGAAGAATATTTTCAGTTGCTAATGGATTTAAAACCAGATGTAATATCATATGCCCAAAAATTCATTTTGCCTAGAAAATAATATGTAATTTCTCTTCACTCTGTTAATCATTTAATTCAAATAAATGAGGTTGGTTATTTTGCAGTCAAAAGATTTAGGAATGCATAAACTTTAACCTGAAGAACTTGGCAGAGATCATTTCTATCTAAGTTAGACAATGTTTTTGCTTGCTTGTTCTGCAATCTTTTCTTAGGGTGAAAAGGGAACTGTAGGTGACCCTGGACCCAGAGGACCATACGGCTTGCCTGTAAGTTGCACATCGTTTGTACACATTGAGCTTTTCATCACTCCTTGATTAAACTGTGTGTGCTTTACAACTGCTTTTCACCCAGCAATACAATTATTTGGAAAAGGCAAAGGTAGATAATAATCCCTGACAGTGCAAGGTCACAGACTTAGATTCCTTCCCGTGCACATGGTCATGCAAAAGTAATGAAATGGACCTGACCTGAAACAGCAAGAGAGAGGAAACCCAGTTCCTGCAGCCTGTGGCCATCAGCTGCCTGGGGACTGCAGGAGAGTGTCAGGAGTTTAGGATGAACTGTGGAAAGCTGTGATTTTCTTAATGTCAATAAGCTGCTTGGATTTCCGTGTTGCAAAGCTGCTTTGCCATTATTTTTTTTGTTTGTTTGATACTTCAGAGACTAGTTTTGTTTTCATTTCTGTGTTATGTGCTCAGAAGCGATTTGAGAAGTTCATTGTTGATCATGCATAGGTGGAGATGATATGTTTTAAATCAACCATTTAAATGATATTATCCATTTCTATACTACGAGTGAGAACTTCTTTGGGCTAACGAGGATAGCCCCAGTAAAACCAGCTGACTTACTCTGTTTACTTTGCAGATAACTGGGTCAGGTGTGTACATAAGCACATGTCTGTTCTGTACTTTGACACAAGAAAAGCCATGTAAATGTGCTTGGCCAGGCACAACCAGGCTTTGCAAAAGACTTGTAATGTTGCCATACCCTCTCCAGTCTAATCTGCTTGATTAGCTACTTTAAGATGGAATACAGACTCGTGGTTCAGTGGGATCCGTTTAATTGGATCAGGAGTCAGTGGCTACCAACAGTTTTCAGGCTCCATGGAGTGCTAAATTAGCTGGCAGTGCATGCTTATCTGAGGGTCACTTCTGTGAGTTACAGTAAAAAAATTCTACACAATGTTAAAAATCCAATTTCTACTTCCCCTTCCCACGAACTAAAAATGAAAAGTGTTAAGTTTTTTAGCTTGCTCCTGGAATCTGCGTACAAACAAAATTTTACAGTCGAGCAAAGTTTTACAGTCAAGTTATCAGTTCCTGGAAATGTTAAACACTGACAGAAATATCCTTCCCTAGCAGCAATTCTCTGTGTGTGTGTCCAACCTTAGCAACGGGAGCTTCCCCTGTCCGAGGGAGCGCAGAAGGCGGGCATCGAGCAGGTCATTGGTGTCACAGCTTAGGGACACTAATGTAGTTTATATGGTTCTTTGGCAGGGCAAAGATGGCGAGCCTGGCCTTGATGTAAGTAATATGTATGTTCAATGCACTCGTAATGGTAGGTAAGCATCTTTCAAGAACTAGTCCACTGAGTGTAACGCCTTTGTTTCCATCTAGTGTGCATGCAGGACAGACAGAGAGTGTGTCAAATGCTGCATTTGTGCTTTCCCCGGGATAAAGAGGACAAAGATTATGCAATATACAGCCTTTATCAATAGACCCCCCCCAGATACAGTGCTTAGTAATGCAAGTAGTCGGCCCTTTGGAAGCCAATGGGCTGAAAAACTGGGTGGGGTAAGAGAATGTTCAGGCTTGTGACTCAGTTGTAGAAGAACGAGGAGTCATTAACATTTGGTTGAGTAAATTTAATCTAATTAAAGAGCATAATTCCACAACTTGTCAGGGATACATTTCAAAATACAGGCTCTTTCTTTGGCATGCTAAAAAGACTTGCTGAAAGCCTCTTCCTCTAGTTCCACGCTGAAATCTCTACCTTGGAGCAGTCTTTCCCAGACCGTGCACAGGCTGCAGAGCATGGACTATTGCCATTTTGAGTGATACGATCTCTTCCCATTGCTGGCAAAAGGACTTTACCAAACACTATAACGTGCTTGCCTCACACGCTCTCGTGTGCATGCGTGTGTGCACGTAACACACTTAGACATACAAAGCATGTAGTGAAATCATCTATTTTTTTATGTTTTCCAAGAGTATTTGAAAGCTTAAGCTGCATGTGGATAAAAGTCGACCTATCTTTGTCCATTTTGTTTTTATAGGGTTTCCCTGGTCCTCGAGGAGAAAAGGGTGATATAGGAGAAAAGGGAGAAAAGGTGACCACAGTGTTATTAACTGTTGCTTGATTCCTCAGCCTCTAGTCAGCTCTGCTGTCTATATGCTATAAATCATCCCATTAAAGCTTATCTTTGTTTTTGCTGTGTGCTAAAAGGCAGGACAGATACGTGCAAAGCAAAAAGAAGACGAAAAACCCCCAAATTTATGCACAGAACTAGTAATATCAACATGTCCCAAAGCACAGCTTGGTTTTAAGCCCATTTTATCTGATCCATCCTATGCTTGTTGGAAATCTTTGTCAGCCTGAAATTTTTTATGCAGACCTCACTGAAATGTGTTTTTGTGGTAGTAATTTTACACTGAAGACCTCAGCTCTCTTCCTTGGCAGTATTTGCAGCATAGCTGTTCGTCCTGTTGTACCATGCCTGTACACGGTACCTGACCCTCACCAGATGGATAAGGACAGGAACTGGTTAAGTTTTTATTTTTGGCAATATCTTATTTACAATTAAGTACTTAATGTTATTTGTGGATTGAAATTAAATCAACTACTCTACAGTTCTGGTAAATCAACCAGACAGTGAAGCTAACAGAAACAGCCTAACTTCGTTTTCCCCGTTCAGACACAATGACTTGGAAATACATTTAGTAAAAAGCAATTTAGGAGTAAATACATGCAGAGAAAGCTCATGAGCAAGTCTCCCCTATTTCTCATTAGCACGGAGCCCAGTTGCTAAAATGGCTGAATTAGCCCTCACACCAAGCCACTTAACAGAAGAGTCCATACACACAGCAGGTGATTTTTCCAGTTCAGACAACTGGTTTTGCCTAGCAGACAGTACAGGGTTACACTAGGTTAACTCCCCATCATGGTTCCTTAAGAAGCAGGGTTAAAAAGTCACCTTGGCTGTTTGAGTTCATCTCCTTAACGCTCTCAGGCAAAAAACACTTGCCAGGAATACATTGATAAGGGTACTATGAAATGTCTCCTTCCCTTCCGTCCCTTGTTATATTGCTTATTTTGAGCTCAGAGATCACTGGTAAGGTTCTGATTCTGCAGAACAACAGTTGCCTAAGCAGGGGCTCTTTGAATATTACAGAGGTGGTGTCTGACCTGGACAAGTAATCACAATGGATGGTGAGCTCTTGCTTGCTGTCAGAGACTGCAGGGCTGGCTGCCACAAGCAAACAGCTTTTCCTTTTGAGAGCAGGTAGAAAGGTATAAGTGATAACTTCCAGCTCTGATGGATAACTGGCCAAGTGGCCAACCTGTGCTAAGTGGGAGTTACAGGAGGTGCCAAATAGAGTGAGCGTGACAGTATGTTCTCATACTGGGATACATTAGAAGTGTTGTGTCCAGAAGATTAAATGAAGTTATTACCCCTCTCTAATCAGTCTTGGTGAGGTTGCTTGAATGCTGCAGGTGGTATTTTGAGCCTCCCAGTTCAGGAAAAACTTGACTAATTGGAGAGGAAGAAGGACACCAAGCTGGGGCAGACACGGCTGATAGAAGAGGTTGAAGGATCTGGACCGGCTTAGTTTGACAAAGAGGAGGCCAAACTACTTGAATGGGAGATACAACAGGGATGGAGTGAAACTCTTCTAGGTAGTGGCAAATGGGAAAACACAGGTCCATAAGTTGCTCCTGAGAGGTTCAGAGTGGCTATTAGGAAAACCTTGTTCACTACAAGAGTAGCACAGCACTGGGACAGCTCATCCAGAGAGGTGGCTGAACTACAGTCATTGTCACTATTTTTATTATTTAAATATAAAGTGCTTCTACAGTGAAAGCAAGTCAGTGTTTGCATTGTAATGCCTGCTTAACTTGGCTGTAAAAATCATTTTTAAAAGTGTTCTAGCTGTAATAACTCGTATAAAACTCTAGTCCAGGAGCACTCAGTGTGAGGAAGGTTTGTGTGATTTGTTTTGTATTTTTCAAGTTGTACGAACAGAAGAAAAAAATAATTTTAAAAATTAATAAGCTTTAACAAAAGGTTTTGTGGAGAGAGGGAGGGAAGGGAGGGAGGCCTGATCCCAAATGGGCAGTTGTGTCTCTTGCTATCTATATTGACAGAGATTTAGTACAACAGTGGCTGGAAAGGCATCATCCTTTTCCCCTACTCTCTGCATCGATGAAAACATGTGCATGTGAGGGCTGGAGATTGTTCCAGCCATAACAGTGTTACAGAAGTGCCACAGATTGTTATTTCTCCAGCCACTAAGGAAGGGCAGGAATTAATTTGTTTTACAGAATCACAGAATAACTGTGGTTGGAAAGGACCTCGTAGATTTAGTCTTCATCAGATGTAGTATCTCCTGCAGATCTCTCTAGTTCAGGGTAAGAAAATGGGGGTGAAAAGATAAGAATTGAGTCCGTGGAAAAAGTAATAAAGTACTTGGGAAATCCAGACATGTCTCTACACAAATGCCTGCTGCCTTGGTTTGAATAAGGTCATAGCTTTGCCCTGCAAAACTGGAAGTGTCAATAGTCATCTGCTGACTTGTAACACAAGTTCCAGAAGTACAAGTCCTAAGGATATAAAAAAAGTGTCAGAAACAAAACTGCACTGTCCTTTTTCAGAATCATTTTTGGAGTAGGTCCCCGCTCTGTGCTTGCACACGCTCACAGCAAACACACTGGTGCTGCATCCAGCACAAATAACAGCTGATTTAAACCTGAGGCTGTTCTGTGCCATGCTATCGTTGTAGGATTGAGATGAAAACTTAGGCAGCTGACAGTTTCTGACTCGTGGGGGAATTTTTTACATCACAATCTTAACGATTTGCTAAAGGAGGGTAATGTTTGGGTTGCTGTTCTCCTAAATATTATCCTGCAACTTTTTGGCACACAGAAAAGATAGACAAGAAACTTAGCTCCTGTGGTGTTATGAATGCAGTATGTTGTGTTCATGGAAAAGACTTTTCCTTCGAGTGTGTTGAGTGTGCTATGATATTAAATGAATAACCTGCTTTCCTTCCTTTTTTAAATTTGATATAGCTAATTATTTTTTAATCGTGTAAAAATGGTTTTCCTCTCTTGTTAATGAATTAAGTCTTTCTGTACTGGTGTGGAACTAGTTAAATGTGTGGTTACTATGCTTCACCAAAATCCGTCTGTCTTTCCCAATGGGCATTCCTTCCTTCTCCTCTACCTCCATCCCTTACAATTCCTCTGTCTTTTTTACCCTTTTCCTCGCAAATTAAATCCTCCCAATAGCCACAACCTCGCTTGCTGGTTCTCCAATGTCATACTAATTTTCCTATGACTATTTTTTCCTCATTTCTTTGTGATATTCCTGATTCACACATCCTTCCTATCCCATTTTTTTTTTACAATCCTAGTCCAATTAGTTTCTTTTTCTTTTTTTTTTAACCTTTTTTGATTTTTGTGAAATTGAGAGCAAACCTGAAACTCATTTACCATTGTGATCAACTGGTGTGAAATCAATTATAAAATGAACTCTCTAAACACCTTATACTGCTTGAAGGTGAGGTCATCTTTGCAGGTAGCTTTCTTGAGAGGAGTCAACTCATTTCCGTGAGTAATTAAAGCACTGGAAGTTTTACCTTTAAAAAGAAAACTTGGTGTGAAACCAAAGGACTGAATTTCAGCAAAATAAGGAGGTGAAATCTTGTCTGCAGTAGAGAACATTTAAATGTTGGAATATTTAAATGAAGAATCTAATTATCACTTCTGATTACTTTATGGTACCAAGACATGATGAAATCATTGGAAGTGTCCTAGCACCTCTCCATCAAGCAGTGCGAATGTTTTGATTCCTGTAACAGGGTTCGAAATGGTCCTGTTGTATTTGCAGTGGTAGGAGTGCCACCCTCGGTGATGCCTGTGGCTTTCTGTGGGCACCACTGAGAACAGGATTTGTCCCAAACTCTTACCAGAGTGCAAAGGGTCAGTTCTGCAAAGGCTGCTCCAGGCCAAGTTCACCCTTGACGTGACACTGTGGAAGCTGACAGACCTTAGCCAGAGACCAGTCGGCCATGTGAAGCGTGGTCTTTTCTAGAGAGGCCACACTGATGTCTCTGCTCTCGCCAAGTTACTTCTGACTACTCACAGACCTTCTAGGGAAGCTGAGAAACTCAGCTCGGTGTCCACATGCACTTCAGTGCGATCACTTAGAACAAGTAGGAGACCTCTTATTTTGGACTGTGGATTGGGGGGATTTGCAGATTTGCCTCTGTCTCAAGAAATCAATGGTTTCAAGCCCTGTTCTGGGATTCAAAACATTCTATAATACTGATGTGAAATACCAAGACAAACTAATATCAACTGATTGCAGTTCTTGCTTGTGATCATATAATTTATTTTTCCACATAATGCACCATCCAAACCAGAACACAGTGGTAAGTGTCCTTTCAGCTCTCCATTGGCTTAAAAAGAAAAACCCACAAACTTTTAAACCAATCTTTCTTTAATCTTTTTTTCTAAAAGAATGAACCTTGTTTTATCCAAACCATTGTATCCACAGGGGGAAAAGGGAAAGAAAGGCAAAAAAGGGCCTAAAGGGGAGAAAGGAGAACAGGGTGCTCCTGGATTAGATGCACCTTGCCCATTGGTACGTCTGACTTGTGTATTGGACAATCGATCATCCTGCTGTACACTGATGGAATAAGAAATGAAGGGAGAGGAACAAGCTCCAGCTGCTTGGGTGTTAACACATGTTTATCTCAAGTTCTGGCAAACTCTGGAGAAGACTTTTGTCAACCTCCTATTCTGATTTAAAGCACCGGACTTAAGATGTTCAAGCTAAATTTTCCAAGGCTTGGTGGTGGTTTTCTTTTTCATTATTTTCTGCCAAACATGCTGGAAAGGAACCAAATTTGAGATGTGCCAGAGTCAGTGTCCCACAGGCTGGAATCACACCAGGGTGCTCAGCTTGCTCCTCTTGCCTCTCTGTTGTTATTTGTTCACTCCAGCTAAGTCAATACTGAAGGCATTTCCTTGACAGTAACATTGCAAGTTAATCTTTACAAACAGGGATTCCGTGGAATTAAGGGGGAAAAAGGGGAGCCAGGCCAGCCTGGCCTGGATGGGCTGGATGCCCCTTGCCAATTGGTACAGTATTTCTCTTTCCTACCAACCCTGCATGCGGTTCCTTTGTTTGTAGTCAGCCATTCTCAATGTAAAGTAATGCTTCTCTGAGCTGACTTTACCTTGTTCACGTAACACATGCATGCGCATGAACAACCAGCTGCTTCAGTGATCATAACCACAATGAGAGAACACACATTTTCCGTTCACACCTCAAGCCTAACTCTCAGCAGTTTGCTCCCACATTACATGGCAGTTTATAAGTTTGTGTCCTTCCTATGTTTTCCCTGAGAATCGTTGGTTTGTTATTTTCCTCACAAAATACCTCTTGCCTTACTCACCCTTTGAACCCAAGTCATTGTAGAAATCCAGCACAATGTCCACTTCTAATCAAGTCTGGTGACTTCTGTCTGCACTGGCTCACTTCTTCACCCTAGCCTGTCCCAAAGCTACTCTGTACCCTGGACTTCCCCTCAAATCCATGCAGTCTTAGGTGCATGTTTTCGGGATTTGGCCAAAATGGGAGTCGTACAGAATGATGTAAAGATTATTTCAAAGATCAAGTCATAGGTTTCCAGTAAGACAAGCTGGAGCCTGATCTCCCAGACCTCGCACAAGTAATATTTTGTGGTGTCTGGCCTGTTATCAAATAGTTTTCCAAGAGATCTGGAAATTAAAAACTTACCTGAGGTTTGTAAGAAGATAACAGTCTGCAGCCCAAACCCTCACTGTCTCTGTTATTTAACGTCTTCAATTTAATGGTCTTACCCTTGGAACTTACCTTCCTGGAACACACACGACACTCCCCACCCTATGTTAGCATGAATTCAAGTTCCCACCTATACTAAAATGCTACTTGTTGACCCTCTCCTTTGTACCAATCTGGCAACAGTGATTTTTATTTAACGGCAAAGTAAGTTTAAATTCTTTTCCATTCAAAAACAAACAACAAAACACCACAAAACAGTACATACATATTTCCTGAAGATACAAGGTAGATTTTCTTTTTAATTATTCACAGTAAGATTTGATCTGCATGTTTCTGATACTGTCTGGTGGCTAAGCACGGTTCTCGAAGACGAATGTTAAATTAAGTAGATTTTCTCTGAACTATAGCACTTCTAATTTGAATTCAATGGATATTAATCTTAAATACATAGTCCATTAAGATTATTCCATAGTCCATTTTGTTTGCTTCCAATTAATGGTAACCATAGCTCATATTTTGTTGGGGATAATCAAGCATGCTTTTGTAATTTAAAAGAGATTTCTCGCTATTATCACTTTTATCTGGAGATTCTCTAACAGCCATTGATGGATGAAACATCCTCTGTTCAATTACTAGAATGAGAACAGCACCATTTCTTGCTTCCAGCAGCAAGCTGTTCCATGTAAAAGCACATTCCAAAATTCTCATTAACCACTATCCTCACCTGTAAATTCACATCATAAAGATTGTTTATTCTATATTCTAAAAAATGTCAAGGCCTGATCTTTTTTCTGCTCATGTACAGTCTAGTTACATGATACATGCTCCTAATTCCGAGCATATAAATCTCTGGATAAGCCACATATAGTTGTGTGAGTTGAAAATCAGTATGACTGGGGTCAAAAGTTGGCTCTGATCTTACTGGACACGTGAAGATATGTGAAAGTAAGGTGGTGACAGAACACAAATGGAGTGACACTCACTAACATAAGAAATCAGATGGCCATATTGTCCAGGCAATGAGATGGTCAGAGCTGCTGTGCTGCCCGGCTCCCACCACTGGTGTTTTCTTCCACTGTGTCACTTGAGGTATGTTCAGGCCTTAAGATTTTGCTGCTTCATTCAAAAGCTAAAAATGAAAGTGAACACAAAAGATCCTCCTCAAATTCGAGTCTTGCTATCTTATCATTGGGTTAACTTTGTACTAGGGGCCCATAAAACACAATACCCTCCAGATAAAAGTAATAATATTTTTTTGCTCATTGATCTTGTACATTCAGCTACAGATTGTTGTGTGTAACAGACTATATTTAAAATAATATGCAGCCTGAGCTCTAACAGCAGTAAGAAACTGATGAAGATGTAATGATTTAGGGGAATACAAATTTTTATGGCAGAGAGCTGCACGTATGTAATTTTAGTGTAAACCTCTCTGTTGGCTTTTCCTTCACCTTAAGTGTGAGAGAGGAAATAAGTTAGGAACTGGTAGCTAATTACTAGATAGAAACTCAGAGCTGCTTTAGCTGATCTGACAGATATTGATGGAATATCTGTTCTATCAAAATTAATTATGCTTTTTTTCCCCCCCTTCCCCTTGAAACAGGGTCCCGATGGATTACCAATGCCTGGCTGTTGGCAGAAGGTAGGATGGGCAGAGCTTTTTCTTTTCAGGGGCAGTGCATCCTTGGCACACAGAAAAGCCTTTCACAGTCATGCTGAACAGTATCAGGATATACTTCAGAGCCAGTACTTTTGGACAGATGTATTCAGTGATGCAAAAAGAGGACCTCTCCATGCCACTAATTGGTGTGCTGAGGTCCTAAGATGTGTAGAAATAACAACTCATTGAGGCAGTATTGTTGAAATGGTTGGCATTAGATTTCTACAAAGTCCAAGACTTTTCTATTTCATGTGAGGACTCACGCATCCTGTGGGTTCTGCACATGATTACTGCTTCCCTTTCTTTATAAAAGCTCATGGACATGGCATTTTTATCAAATACATATACTGATCTATCACGATGTTGTTTTTCTGGGATACCTAGAAGAACAGTGTATCCTGCCTTACCTTTCTATTCTTCAACACAGTCTCCTGCTTGTTATGTTACATGCTAATATTAACTAGCAACATTATTTGCAGTAAAGATTTAACCTAGACAGTGCTAGATTTAAAACCACAGCATTCAGAGTAATGCAGGCAGAGGGATGCTGATGTATAACCCATTAGAAAACAAAGCAGGAGTGAAATCCTGAGCACATTCATCTCTGTAGAATAGCTGGTGCTGAGGAAATAACAATCCATAGTTGCAACTCTGCCCTCTTTATGTATTTGGAATAGAAATCTGAAATAGGAATGTACTAATTTGATTAATCTGTATCTCTTTTTTTTGTCTCTGCAGTGATGAATCTAACCTTACAAGCATGAAGTTGTGTATATACTGCTCCACTTTTTGTATTTATAGTTGCAAACTGAAAATCTGATTTTACAAGTCTGAGATATGTTTACATGTAGCTGCTTCTACTTGTTTGCAATAGTCCATGTGTACATCTTTTATTTCCACTTACATCTGCAGTTAGATGATATATAACCGCAGGGTAAACCTGCAAAGATTCTCCCTCTAAGGAGAGAGAGAACTCGATACAACGATCAATAAGAGAGATCTGATTCTTTCTGTAAATTCTTATATTTTGGCTTGTGGACCTGCATGGACAATGAGTGCCATGAACTAGTTTACAAGAAATTGTGACCAAATAAGAGCAAAATGCTATGAAATGTACTGTACCAGCTGCCGTTGGAGTTTACTGACTTAGCTTCCATGTCCATCCTAAACACTTCACTGATTCATGCTGCCATTATCTGCTTGTACGGACTAAAAGCATGAGTTTGTGTGCCAGACCTGCTTGTTGTGTCACGTGCTAAATGGCTGCTTACGGTGACCTTTGATTCCAGTTTCTGAATCCTTTCCTTTTGTCATCTCAAGGGAGTCACACCATGGCTTATTGCTAAAAAGAGATAAACCAGAGGAGGATAGAAAAGAGGCCTTGAATTTTTGGGGAATAGAGTTCCAGCTGCAGGTGGATGGCTTCCAGTCTTGCGGGTCACCTGGCCCCTTTGGTCAAAGAGGGTCCCGCCTGTTAAGCAGCATCGGTTTGCCTTGCACTGCTCACCGTCGTGAAGACATTCACGACAGGCCCTGTCGAGTCCTTAATCAAGAAGGAAAGAAGGTTGAAGAAGAAACCAGACTTCTCTGTGGGTTGTTTGAAAAGGTTACAGAGGTGCTGCAGGGATCGTTTGATGGCAGACACCGCCTGAGACCAGAAGCTTCTCAACCTTAATCAAGGATGGACAGAGTATGTGCTCTGCGTATTGTATTTTGGGACTGCTGGAGGAAAAAGCATTATTGAGGCGGGGATGAATTGGAACATCCTCCAGAGGAGGAGGATAATGGAACTGACCAGAGATGTATGTACCATGGTGTGGTTTTCAGGTGATTCAGTTTAAATTACAGAAAACTAGCCTAACTTCTCTGCAGAATTTTGGAAGCTATGGTTAATTTTGATTCCTTATCCCATAACTGTTGCCATAAAGGATGCATTTCAATAACCCATTCGCCGTTTGTAATGATGGCATTGAAGAAAATCCTTCAAGCCACACATTCATCTTGTTTCAGTATTAACAGTTTTTATTTCAGAGTCTTTGAAGCCTTGAAGTCTAAAAAAGAAAATAGTTTATTTTTGTGTTTCACAGACTATTTTATTCATCTTGTTCTTTTTTCTGCTGTTATAGTGACCTTAGTGGACATTAGTGATTACCACTGCACACTTGTCATCGCACTACAGTGTTAAAGATGTCAATATTTCTCCATTTCTGTTCAGCTGACTACCTTTCTAGAGAAATATTAGCAAAGTTTCGCCTCTCCTTTTTTTTTTATATATATATATATATATTTTTAATGCTAGAAATACTTAATTTGTGCACATTTGTAGTTTTTGCCACAAGGTATTTTTTTCCAGTGTTGAGTCTTCATATGGTGCACTATAGTTAGTTTGAGAGACTAGTTTATGAGAAATGGTGCCATATTTGGCAGATGGAAATTCTTTTTATATCCCTTCCGTTCCTAGCGTATAGCAGGGTGATCACAGACTGTTTCAGTTCCTTTTCTGAGAGTTGTCTTTCATATGTAGACCAAAACTGAAGTTGAGGAAGACAGCCTCTCCATCCATGTGTGGCCACCTTGCCCTTCTTGGAATGCACACTTCTCCTTGCCCCGTCACTTCTATAGCATGTGAAGATTGGGACATGCTGTGGTTGCACTTTTCATACTGCTTCACAACCTCAGATCGATGCAAATGCCACTATAATGGGATATTTCACTTTGCTAAACCTTTATTGGCATTTTGGTGTATCAGAGACAAAACCAGCTTTTCATGGGGGAAAATCTTCCACAGATTTTTAAACCTGAACGTTAATTTAGTGGTCTCTGTCTAGTAAGAACCTACTAATAAAAGCAAGATCCCAACACTACACAGATATATATACTGAATATATATTTTTCTTTACTGCTCAATTCCATCTTTACAATATTAAGAATTAAACCAGGATTCACAGCTAGGAGGAAAGATGTTTTTCTTTGCTTAAATTTTCAGAGATGCAAGTATCAACCTGTTTGAATAATCATGATTTACCCTGTTAAAAGCCTTCGCATGGCATGGGCTGAGTATAAAGTGTTAATAATCGGCGTGCTACAGCAGTAATGTGATGCCAGCTTCAGTCTGCTTGCATAAGTAGCACTATCTCAAAAAACAAGAGGCTGCCCACCTAACAGAAAAGGGTCTTGTATGCCAGTGTCCTCACTTGGCACGTTTGGCTACCTGTGTTGTAGATGTGAAGAATAGAAGTTGAGTGTTTTAAGTATCAAATACTGGCAATCATGCAGTAAAATGTAATGCCTGGGGGGTTTTTAACTGTCCCTTCGAGTATGCAAATACAAAATCAAGTAGGATGTTTGTTACCTGGCTAGAGGTTTTAGCAATTCCACATCAGAGTGTTGAAACAGCAAAAGATAAAGAGCTATTAAATGTATGCTGTCACTAGCACTTTCATAGCTTGAAAATGTGTATATCTATTTTCAAACTGTCCTCATAGCATCCATTTCTGTAGGCAGCAATAAAGCTACCAGAGCCTTGGATCATTATTTCTTCATTTAGGAAATAGACACTACTGTTAAGAGTTGGTCAAAACTCAGTTCTCCTCTTAACTCCCTGACACTGAAACCCTGCTGAGGAAATACTTAAGCACCTTTATTTGCTTTCTTTTCTGTCTTGTAAAGTAATTTCTTTATTTAACTTCCACCAGGTAGAAATTCTGTTTTCTTTTTTCTTTCCAAATAATCTAACATCACTTTTTAAAGCTTCTTTTTTAAGCTTTTAACTTCTTCTTTAAGCTTCAATATCATGAAAGGTTCATTCCCTTTAAATGACCATGGGTGAACAGTAGATAAACAGTTTAATTTGACAGGCTAAACTGCATACATAGATTTGACATTAATAATCACATCCCAAAGACTGGCTTGAAACAAAACCTAACGGTATCTAGAAGAGTTGCATGTTCAGTACAAGAAAAAAAAAAAAAGAATTCAGTTTAATATTTCATCAAGAAAAGCACCCTGTGAAGACTTGCAACATGGTTATATGTTTAAAAAGCAACTATTTTTGGTGCTAGTATCTCTTTTTTTCTTTTGATGGCAAAGCTACAGTTTGAACCACCTGTGTGGTGTTGTATCTTTTAGTAGCATTCCTCCAAATAGATATGATTTGTTTTGTTTAGTTTGTGACAGGAACAGTAGTTCCTCTACCAGCCTTTTCAGTTGTAGAAATGTGTAGTCCACACAGTTTCTATAGCCCTGACTTTTTCAGGTATGATTAATTCTTGTTTCTTTGAGAGTTTTCACTATTTGTTTCATACCAAGTTTTGTAATCATCTGTTACTCCAGTGTATTATAACCACACTGTGCAGAAGTCCTGCTACAGAAGCAGCAAGCACTGTATAGAATGTCTGATTTACATGGTCCTTGTCTTCATATTCATAGATTAGCTACGGGGAATCTTTCTTTTAGGATGCTTTGGACACCTTTTTATTTTTTCCTGAGATAAAGCATGAAATGTTAATTCCTGGAACAATGATACAATGTATTTTTTTTTTAATTTCTATTTTTATTTATTGCTGATTTTGATGTCACATTCTGATAGTGTAGCAAGGCAGAATGACACTCTTCATGCAGCTGTTTGTATATTCTTTTAGTCTACCCTGTAAGTAGTATGAATGAGTTTCAGAATGATCAAGTCCAGATACCACGTGTAACGTATAGAGTTTGAAAAGGGATAGTTCTTAAAGATTCATGTACAGTGTGAAAAGTTAGTGTTGGCTGCACTGACAGTTACGCTTAGGGAAGAGTGCACAGCAGTGAGCAGAAGTTACTCAGTGATGCCAGTGGAAGAGGCCATGTAACCCCACATGAGACGAGCAGACCTTTGGTCCTCAGGGGAACGTGGTGCTGCATAAGGCTGGGGGCTGCACTGGGAGATGTGGTCTGGATTGTGGATCCCAGTGGGCTTTGGAGAGAGTTGTCTCACTGCCTGCTGTGGAACCGAGATTGCAAACCTGGGCTCAGCCAGGCAAGACTCTTCACTTGGCTGTGCCTGACTTTCCCCAGCCCCGAGAGGGGGAGAGGAATCCATCCCTTCCTTGCAAAGGACTTTGACACGTTCAAAAGGAAGGGCCCAGGGGTTGCTCTTAGTAACAATGTTGAATATTGTAATCTTCGACAGCAGAGTTCTGCCTAAATCAGGACCGCTTCAGAGAGCAGAAGCTGCAGAGATCCTCCCAGTCTGTTGAAGGTGAAGTCCAAGGCATGCAGCATTTGTCCTTGCCTTTCAATTTTCCTGATCTCTGCTGCTTGACCTTCTTAAATTACATTCTTTAGTCTCTGTATTTTACCTAATGAAAGACCTAAACTTTCACACTAGAGGGAGTCACTCAGGACAGTAACAGCTGTAAAGATACCGCTCAAAAGAAAGTGTAATTTTTAATCATTGCAAAAAAAACTATTCAATTTCAGTAACTAGAATTAAAACTAATACCTAGGTTTAATTTTACTTGGTTTTCCTTTCTGTAACTTGCTTTATGGATCTGAATGTTGTTGTAATGTACAAATGAAGGTTTTCTTGCACCCTGTTATTGAAGTATTTTACGTGGTGGTTGGCTTCATTAAATGCTGTTAGAAACAAGTGCCTGCCACCATCATTGCTGACAGGATTTGAAAAAGATACTCCACAAAACCAGTGGAGATTGTATTTAAAAACAAAAAAAGAATTTGGAGTGTTGTTTTCGTTTCATTTTATTTTGAAATGCATCCAATTATCAATGCTGCTTGGAAATTAAATTTTCTTTTGGAAAACAGGGGGCCTTAACTTAACCTGGGACCGTTAATATTTTACTTGTTTCTATTTAAAAAAGAAATTGTATGAATTTCCCAGATACCATTGGTACTTGCACACTTCTCTGAAGTATTATGAAGAGTTGGGTTGGTAAAAGAATGTTTTACATATTGTTAACATATATGTGGATATTCTTATATTATTGTACATGTTTGGGAAAATATCACACAACTTTAAAAATGTTGCTAAGATGTACGTATCTGACTTTTTTCCTTTGGAAAATATTATATATTTTTATTTGTATTTTTTACTTTTTTAAGTTCATCTATATGTGCTGTTATTTTTGTATTGCAAATGGTCTCATTAATGCAGTAGAAGAGAGAAAAAATGCAAGAGCAATTTGGCAAGGGTTACAATGCTCGGGGAAAAACACATGGGTCAGTATCATTATCAATACTAGACATTTTTTGAGTGTCTTAGCACTGTAAATACATCACGAGACCTCTTTTGACAAGTAGTGTAAAGAATTGAAGGTTTTAATCGCCCTTTTTAATTTGTTATTAATTACCACTGGCCTCTGGTCCTGACTTAATTGAATCTGATCAAACAGCATGCTTTTGGTTTTGTTATTAAAATTTCTCCTTGTTTTTCAGTTGAACACTGTTTTGTTTTCTTTCAGTTTTGTACTTCGGCTTTTGTTTCTTGCTTGTGAGAAGTTGATCTTCAGAATTATTTTTACACTATTTATGATTTATTTTCATAATGTAAAAAGTGTGTAATTATTAAAATATTAATCCAACCACTGGTGCTGGTTTTGCAGAGTCATAAAGTTCTTAGTGTTGGTGCAAAAAAAATCATGGAATCTTTGAATGGCAGGGGTTGGAAGGGACCTCTGGAGATTATAGAGTCCAACCCCCCTGCCAGAGCAGGGTCACCCAGGGCAGCCCACACAGGAACAGATCCAGGTGGGTCTT
>JANHFX010002432.1:0-15597 GCA_027560015.1 Chloroceryle amazona
GGGCAGGCCTTCGCCCAGGCCTGGGCTCCCGTGCTGTGATTTCTCGGTGCAGCTGGTGGTTTGGTTTGTAGCTCAGCCCTAGCTGTGAGAATATGCGGAAAAAATGAATTCCCACAGTCTTTGTCTCACTTCCTGGGCCTCATCTTTCCTACCAGTAAGATATGGGGCCTTCCTAGCCCCTGTCATTCTAAATAGGCTTCATTTTCTTACAGACATCGTGGACATCCCCTGGCATTGAAATGGTTGAAATCCCCCAAGTCTGGTGGGGGGTTTATTTTCTCGAGCTTTCTTCCTCATCTTTCCTACCAGTAAGATATAGGACTTTCCTCTGTCCTGTCACTCTAAATATTCCTCATTTTTCTGCAGGTGCAGCTGTTCATTGGCATTAAAACAGTTCAAATCAAGGTGGTTGTTGCTTACTCCCCCTCGGAAGGCAGCTCAGTTAGGGATCCTCACGCAGAAGGGTTTGCGGGGCACCGTTTGGCCTACAGCAGGCAGTTGGGGTGCAATCCATATTTACCCCAAAGCACCAGATATCTTTTTTAGCTGAATTATGCTTTTATGTGACTTGTTTTGGTGGTGCAACACGAGCAGCCTTGTAGGAATTAATGTGAAGTTAAGGGGACTGCAGAAACCAAAGCTTGAGTAGAATTCCAGGCTGAAATCATACTCGTGGCCGTAGGAATGTGAGCAACCTCAGTTTGGTACAGAAGTTAAATTATTTCTTTTTAGGCTTTTTTTTTTCCACAATGTAAATGTGTTTGTGGTCTCGGCTGTAATGTTAAAAGGGAGAAGAGTTCTGTGCATAAACATCCTGCAGGCCTCACTGAGATGCTTTATTGTGGTTCTTTGCAGCATTACAAATGAAAATTGTATTAATTGTCAACTTTCAAGCTAAGTGCACGTTGAAGGGTGGTAGGAACACTTCAAAGCTCTTCATATTGGTGCTTTTCACAAAGCAAAGGGTGAGGAGGAGGCCGGGTTTGTTGCCAGGGGCTTGGCAGCGGCGGGAGGTACAGGCAGGAACGGCAGGCCTGGTGCCAGTTGTTTGCTGAAGTCACCGGCCGTTCTGCAGAGCTCTGGGCAGGCTGGGCCACGGGTTATGTGCAGCTGTCCTTGCACCAGTGCTCTTTGTTGAGCTCCTTGGGAATTTCCTTCACGGTCTAAATCACAGCTCTGATCCTCTTGTATGAGGGTGACTTTTGCCTCTCAATCACCAGCCTGCTTCTCAAAGGGGTGTCAGCCTCGGCCTTGCTTTCTGGGTTGACGCTGGGTTCGTTCTGTGTTGCACTAGACAGTGTATTTTACAGAAATGGCACACTGGTGGTCTTCTAAGATGTTTATCTGCAACTGTCTTTCAGGTGAACGAGTACTTTGTTTTCATGGACCTCTCCTTTATGAAGCAAAGGTATGTGTGGTTGCTTATTGCTGCGCACGGTTCCGACTGCTCCCCGAGAAAATAATGTTTGCAATCCTGGAGCTCCATATTTAGAAACATTTTGGGAACCCCAGCGGCCCTGTGAAGCTGTTCTGGTAAACTGCTGAAGGCTGAGTGCTCTTGTGTGTGGAAGATCTGACTACAGCTGTGTTCCCAGAGCACCAGAAAGCACCTGTGCCTCTGGTGTGGGTGCTAATGCGTGAGCATCAGCAGGAGCCTGAGCCCCTTCAGAGGTGTAGGTGGCTGAGGACAATCAGTGGTCTCCAAACAGGACAGTGCTGAAGAAGATAATGCTGGATTAAAGTGACAAAGGAGGTGGCACTGTCAGTTCTGGCTTTTTAACCTTAGGAACCGTGCGCTGTAAATCTGTACCTTGGAGTGTCCCTGCTCCAATGCTCAGTGTGCTTCTCGTGGGCCTTAAGCAGATGTTGGTGCCATGCCCACTGCTCTGCTGATGGTAGAGCTCCTCATTTGGCTGCCTGTTTCCACTTCCTCTGAAACGGAGGAAGAAAGGGCTTTTGTAGCCATGTGGGTTAGAAGACTTGAAGAAATTCCTGGGACACCTTAAAGAGAGATATAAATCTGTTAGATTTTAGTGTCAGTGAATGTTAACTGGTGGGGCAGCTTCAGATAGGAGGCAGTAGGGAGGCAGCTGGAAGTACCTGACCTCTCTTCATGCTCTCAGGAAGCAGTCATTCTGGTGTTGAAGTAACTCCCATAGCGCTGACAGGGGATGTGCCCATCTAGAACACTCTCCCTTCAGTGATTCAGCTCTGTTCTCTCCCTTGCTCTAGAACTGGAGGACAAATTCATTCTGAACAGGTTCTCAGAGCGTTGTCTTCTGCCACTGCCTGCCCAGGCACTTGTGCAGAGAGGAGAGTCACCAAGGCTTCTGGTTTTGGGGCAGCAAACCTCTGCTAGCAGCGACCTCACCTCTCTGGGCAGCTAGTCTGGAGTCACTGCAGCCCTGTGCTTCTGCACGCTGTGCCCTGCCCCTCTTCTCTACCCGAGGGTGCAGAGAGCGTTGCAGGAACGGGCTGTAACTCAACAGTTTTAACTGAAGAGGGTACACCGCAGTGCAGTCACCACAGATCTTGAGAAGATGTTGTAGAGCAGAAGGCTCTGCCCTCTCATATGCTTTCAGGTGACAATTAGTGTGGCAAGAAAATAGCAATTGGGATGTCTGGGATTCATTTTTTTACTTCAATAGGGAGGGGGGAAAAAATCCTTCAAAAGGATCTTAAAGCTGAATCCAAAGATGGTCATTCTTCATGCAACATCCTTGTGATTTCACTGTTCAAGTGGTACAGTGGTACCTACAATGGTATCTACAGCTCAGGGTCTCCAGAACAAGATTCGATGGCTTTCTGGGTGAAGTGCTGAAGTTGGTGAATTTAATTTGGTCTAGCCAAGTTCAGAGACGTGTGTTGGGCACGTGTAATTAAACTGGCGCGGGCTGTGCAGTGGCTGGGCTGGTGCTTTCAGGAAGAGGCGTGTGTCTGGCTGTGCTTTTTCTTCGATAGAGTTGTAGCTGGAGCTCTCAGGTGCCAGGCTGCAGGGGTAGGAGAAAGCTGTGGTGTTACTGGGCAGTGTGAACATATTCTAAGCTGGGGCAGGGTCTTGCAGGCTGCGAGTATGGCTGGGGTAAGGCAGAAAGGTTTCTGAACTTGAGGGATGTTGTGGAGTGGTGGGGGAAACCTCATGTGCGTTTTCTCTTTTTATGGTCTTGTGTTAACATCAGAGTATGAGGAGGCTATTGTATTCACAGGCCAGTCTTTTAATGGAAAGAACTGTTTATTTTCCTCACATGTACACTTAACCTAGAACAAGCCCTTACTGCAACTCTTTCTACCGAATACAGAGCTCTCTCTGGGGCAGTAGAGATCCATATTATTTCTTTTACTTTTGAAGACTCTCCTACTTCAACAGCTTACCTGTCTGGGAGGTGAACCAGCTCCAGTGAATGGCTTTTGGCTAACCTGGGGCTACCCAGGTCACGTTCAGGGGTTTCTGGTCATTGTCCCAAATGCAGTGTCCCTTCGGGTAGCTGAGCAGAGCTGCTTGTTTGCTGAGCCTTTCCAAATAGGCTGTGAGTTGTGTTAGGGAACTTATTTTCTGCTGTGAAACAGCTGCTGGTGTTTCGGTCGCTCGCGTGGCAATCTCTGCGTGCTTCAGCTCTGAAAGCTAAAGCAGCAAAGCTTGTTCAGCTCTTTGCTCTCGCTGGTACTGACTGAACCTTCTTCTCTGTTCCAGTGTGTAAAGGTTGCCATAAAGGACAAGCAAGTGAAATACTTTATCCATTACAGTGGTTGGAATAAAAAGTAAGTATTGCATACAATGAAAGCAGTGTTTTGTCTGCCTTTAAGTTTGAACGTGACCTTGATGGACTAGCCCTGCTGCATCCCTGTTGTTAGGAGATTGGTTCTGGAATCAACCTAAATGACTTTGATCCATAAGACAATGATTTCTAGTAACATAAAGAAAGCACTGTCTTGCTAACCATTTCCTTCTGAGCAGTGGCTGTGGAGGAGACAGACTAGCTCAGGGAATGCTTTAGAGCATCCTGTTTGTTCAGGTTTGGAAATAGCTGCTGTAATTCCTCCCTAGCAGCAACATCTTGTACAGAAACTTCCTTGTGCTGTGTTGGTAGGAGAGGCAGCCCCTCCTGAGGTGGAGTAAAACTCCCTACTCAAATACCCAACATACTTCACTTTTATACCACTTCTGGCAGAAAAGTTTGGTAGGAAAGCTTTGGGGCAGCTTTGGAAGCTTTCTGGAGGGCTGCCTTTAGAATGGAAGGGCTCTCCAGTTTAGTCCTTCACAGGAGCAGGTTCAGCTGTATTCTGGTTCTTGCCCCTCATGGGAAGGTGAAGTTGGAGATCCTTTCCCCTCCTGTGGAAGTGGTGCGATCCTAGGTGAGAGGCTGCTGAAGAAAAAAGGTCTCTCCATAAACACTGAGCCCGTTAAAGGTGAACACTTCCATGAGATTATTGCATTTATGTACTTGCTTTTTTTTTTTATTTCCATCCAAATTCTGTCCTGCCACAAGGTTTTGAATTTAGGAGAAGTGAATTTTTTTTTGCTAGCTATAAAAAGCTTCAGCTCTTCAGACTCCAGAAGTCTTTTGGAGAGCACTTCCCTGTTTGGTTTGGCTTTTGAATGCTGCAGGCTCGAGTGAAGACTCTTAGTTAGTAGTACCTCGATCTCGCTGATGTGACTACAAAGTGAACCTCATGTTTTAAAGTGCAACTTTTTTGAAATGCATCTGCTCACCCTCCCTGCCAAATGGGCAGAGAAACATTTTATGGTGAACACCGACAGTTACGGGGAGCGTAACTGGTTCTTAGGGTGGCTGCTGTGTGCTAATGAGGCAGCATAAATTGGATGCTTCCTCTCCTTGTTTATCTCTGCTGAAGGATGCCCTAAGTGATGTTGTGACTCCTGCTTTTCTTGCTCGTGCTGTTGGAGGGTTTTTTTGCCTTCAAGCTTCCAATTAACTACATTAAAAGTGGCATTGCAGCAAGATCTAGACAACTGGGGCAATAGGACTCCTTCCTTTGGGTTTCTGTAATTATGCTCCTTTGTTAATACCTGTTAATTGCTTGGTTTGTTATTTTTTGGCAAACATCAACAATTAGGATGCTAAAAAAGTTTCTTCATCGTCCAGTACAATGTGCTGCATGGTTGCACAGAGCTTCTTTAGAAGGTCTCTCGCAGCTGTACAGGCAGGAGTGAGATAAGTGGCTTAAATGTCTGACCAAAGCACTATCCTAAAAGCATAGTCTTTGTGTGTGTGCAGCTGGCCACGTGTTTGTGACATTTGGAGGCTAAACTTGGCTTGGCTTAAGGCTCCTGAAGACCATGTTCTCCTGTAGCAGCATTGGGTTTGCCACTGTGATGCTCTAAGCCTGGCACCTCCTGCCAGGAAAAGAAAATGAGGCAGAGCTCTTCCTATATAGAGCTTAACTTGCATACTCCAGACTAACGTGGCCACTTTTAATGTGTTTTATGTGAAATGAATTGTCAGACTGCTCAGATAATCCACTTCTTGTCAAAGTGGAGTTCTTGCTCGTAATGGCCATTTCCCCAACACCTGTTCTCTTAAATCGTTCACTTCAGATTCTTCAAATATTCATGTCATCTTGGTTTCCTTCAGACAGAAATCAGAGCTCTTCTTCTTACAGTAAGATCTTATTGCTGAATTTGTTAACCTATAAAATGTTGGAATAGCTAAAGGAAACTTGCTCCATAATATAGTTGTGGCTCCAGGTGTCCCATAACTTAGTAAGTGTAGAAAATTTTTATTTTCCTGATACGCTGCTTTTAAATTCAAGACAGTCCCCTCCCTCTTACGTTGCCCATCCTTCAAGTTTGGGAAACTCTTTGGAAATCAGTAAGGGTTCTAATTCCCTAGAACAATCATTCCTGCTTCAGTCAGTGGGGAATGCATTTGGCAATTCACACTTCCAGTTGTGCCAGTCCGTGGCCTGATAGAAAAGCAGAGTTCAGTCCCAAATCCTGCAAAGCTTTTCATTGACTGTTGTGTGTAGGCTGCAAATCCGTGACGGTTTTGAATGAGCGTTTGATTTCTTCTGATTCTTTTTTCAGCTGGGATGAATGGGTTCCGGAAAGCAGAGTGCTCAAATACGTCGATACCAATTTGCAGAAACAAAAAGAACTTCAGAAGGCCAATCAGTAAGTATTTGGTAGAAGTTCTTGTTGGTAATTTTTTTATGCAGCTTCAATCCAACAACTGTATATCAAGGGAAGTTAATGAAGGCTTTTGGCTTGTTTTTTTTTAACTCAAGAGGTGCTCGTTTATTCCTGAGATGCTTTAGCTTACAGAGGTGTTCTGATCTTTGTCCTTCAGAAGCCTAAATCTCCTTCATAAGGAGTTGAGTTTGTTCCTGCTCGTGGCACTCACCGATTCACAAAGCCATTTACTAAACATTCTCTAAATGTTTTGCATAACCTGGTCTCCTTTCAGGGCAAGCAAGCTTATTTTTCCATTATGAATTTACTCTCTTTCAAGGGAACAGTATGCAGAGGGGAAGATGAGAGGTGCTGCTCCGGGCAAGAAGACTTCTGGTCTGCAGCAGAAAAATGTTGAAGTGTAAGAATCTTTTTATTTAAAAAAAAAAAAATCCCACTCCAAAAACCTCCTAAACTTTTGCTTGTCAGTTTTACTGTTGGTCTTTAAATCATGTTTTTCTTCGAATGGCTCTGCAGGCCAAACTGCATGACTCTTGACACAACCCCTGCCAAAGCTGTGCTTCACTTTGTGATATCAGCAAGGCCTTTGGTGAAGCATTTTATCAAATCTGCCTCCTTAGATTGTGCAGTGCTCAGTGCTGAGTGAAGGCACTGAGTAGACGCCGACACTCTGTACTTTTTTGCACTCTGTTCCTCTGGAGTTAGTGAACTGACACTCAAAAAGTGGTGAGTCCTTACTAGGCTCGTGTGTCTTGGTGAAATCAGTTTCTGTAGGGAATTTTACAGCTCTTCAGGGCTGTGCAAGCACTTCTGAAGACAATCCTTAAAATGCCTTGCCTTCCTACTGTACGTTGCGAAAGCTGCCTTTAAAGAGTCTTTGTTCTGCTGGTTCTGACAAGACTAAACCCATATGCTATTGAAAATGGTTTTGCATCTTAAAGAGACCAGAAGCAAGCTCAGACATTTATTAGAAAAAAAAATTTCAGGATGCAACTGTCAGATTTCTTCCATTCCATCCATTTTGTTTTCCAGAATAGGCTTGTCTGGTGTTAGATTCTCAGTGCAGCTCTACTGCTTTGCTCATCTGCCATGAAACTCTTCTGTTTGGGGTAGCACTTCACTTAATTCACTTAATTATGAAGCTGATCATGACTCATGAGATGTTTTGAACCCCTAACTTCATTTGCCATCCTGGTCTTCATGAGGAAGCTGCTGAAAGTACATCAGAACATTTGGCAGCAGGGTGAGGTTTCGGGTCTCATTTACGGGCAGCGTAGTTGTGAAATAGGTGCCATTAACTTGGAGTGCAGCAGCAGTGGGGTTTTTGCTCGAGATCCTGACTGCAGATTTCCCCGTGGGGTTAGGGAAAGCCCAGCCAAGGCTGTCGGTTGGTGCTTGGTCTCTGAATGGGGAGTCCCACGGGTCTGGCCGTAACGCTTCCCTGCTGGGCTGTGGCCGTGGGTTCTGAGCTGCTCTGTGTGCTCTGACAGGGACCTAGTCACCTGCTTGTCTTCTCAGGGTGGAGAAAAACACCAAACCAACCAAATGTCTGTTTAGACCGTTCCTAATGAAGGTAATTAAGATATAATGAAAACAGAGCTAAAGTATGACCAGTAGTTATTTGGCTGCTTAGGGGGTTGTTGCACCTGAGTCTTCTTGCGTTTTAGTGGGAGTAGGATGTGACCTGTGTCACTTTGAGCTGGGCAGTGATGACTCAATTGTAAATGTCTGCAGCTTGCGTTATGGAGAATGTTCCTGTAGTACCTTCAGGTTTAGGTTTCTCATCCTGTCAGCTTTAGTCATCTTGGTAGTTCAGGCTAATTGCAGTTGGGATGAGTTGTCCTCTCTGGCTGAGTAAACGCTAAATGATAACCTGTGCTCAAATCCTCTCAACCTCACCTCATAATTTGCATCCAAGGGAGACTCACACAGCAGAAATGACTTCATCTTAAGCCTCAGAGTAACTCTAGAGCTTGAAAGCACCTTGCCAGGTCTGTCTTTACTCTCTGGTTGAAAGGAGCTGGGGAAAGGGAATGGCTTTTGCTTTCCACTGTCATCACTATGCTAAGCAGGGGTGGTTGTTCCCAGCACAGCAAAACAGCCAGCCAGGTAACTCTCAAACTTCTGTTTCATGATGATTGGAAAAAACGATTCCTCGATGGTGGATTTTCAGAGTGGTGAAGGGGAGGAAGTAAAACTGTTGCCATCAGAACAGCATCTGGCATTGTGGAAGTTGTTTATCTCAGGGTCCCATAAGCTCGTTGCACTGATCTTGCTCCTAGTCTCTAGCCATTACCAGCAGCTGATGTGTCCTGTGAAATGAGACCTGTGCTGCTTTCAACAAAGTCTCCCTATTTTTCTTCCCTGTTTGGAGGCTGAGGGAGAGGAAATCCTTGGACTGACCCTAGCAGCAATACTGATTTATTACTGACTGAGCTACTACTGCTCAGATCCTGCTTACAGCTCAAGGCAAGATGGCTTCTGAAAAACCCCAAAATACAGTTCCAAAGTAAACCTCCTGGATTGTTCTCTTGCTGTAAATCTAAGGTGGTTGCAGATACGTGAAGTAACTGGTGGTGGGGAGGGGGAGAAAGGGATCGTGCGACTGTGCTACGAGGGGAACGCTGTCAACCTTTTTGGGCCTCAAAATTTACCTTTTGTAGCATTCTTGGAGGATTGAGCAGAGGGGACGATAACTTGCATTTGGAAACTTACTCTTCAGCTAGCCAAACAATAATGGAAAGGGAATAACAATCGAAGGGCAACTTATCCTCCAGGAATGTTCAGTAAGACTATAATATGCTGCTAAAAAGGTAAATTTTTGAATCTTCAATAGATTCTCTTTAAGGCTAAACGCTAGGTCTGACATTCTTTCCTTAACTCAACCCCCATTGTGCCTAGATTTTTCAGACGAGATGGAGCGCATACTGTTTGCTGTTTGGAGACCCCTACAATATCGACGCGGTGAGTTAAGGATGGATTGTCAAACCAGGATTCCCATCCTGAGATCCAAACCTCCTTGCTTTCATAGATCCCTTCTGGAGACTCTTAAAGTCCTCCGTTGTAACGATGTACACTTCGGTAGCAGCTCAGTTAACTATTCGAAGTGCTGCAGTCGTTTTGCTTTCTAGTTTCTTTTAAAACCAGTACAGATGAGCAGATTTTAGTTACTGACATGTGCACCTTCTCAGTGAGGGGACAGTATGAGCAGTCAGTGTGTCCACTGTTTACAAAGCAGACAACTGACTGCCAAGTTGTGAAACTGGATAGTTCTAGAAGGTTGCAGTTGGCCTGCAGCTGACTGCAGGCTGGGGTTCTGCTTCCATGCAGCTGGGTAGCAAACGGTCTTCCCTAAGCCTTGGGAGTGAGGCTGCTGCCATAGATGGCATCAGAAATGTGAGGTTTGAACGTGCTCCTGAATCACAGAATCCTCCTGGCTGGAAGAGACCTTTAAGATCATCAAGTCCAACTGTTAATTGCTGTGTTTTCATTGTTGGCTTGAGTCTGTTCAGATTAACTTTCTGTGAACTGCAGCAACTGGTTCGAAGAGCTGTTGAGACTATTTGTAAGTGATATTTGATCACACAGAAATATGCATGAAATACAGGATGTGTGCACTTGTTTTTAAAATAATTCTTCACTTTTTGAGAACTAGAAGCTATCACTGAAAAAAATGTTGTATGGTTTCAGCAGGTGGCCAAAAATTCAATACAACACTACAGATACTGGCTTCTCCAGACTGATTGATACGTAGCTCTGCTGAATGCCAACATTTAAGACTTCATGCTGCCTTTGATGGGTCTAATATGATTCACTTGTAAAAAAATAAAATAAAAATCAGTCAATAACCAGAGTTACCAGGTACTTGGGTAATAAGGCTCCTGTGGCCTCCCCAGCACAGCTGGTAGCTCACATGCTACCTCAAGCCCTCAGAATGTCAAGCAACAGGTGAATGCTGCCTACATGCCAGTTGTCTAGGGCTGTACCAACACTGGTAAGCCTTCACCGGCTCACGACGGAGACTTTCTCTCTCTAATGGTCACGTGTGCTTAGGGATAATCTGGTGAGTCAAGCCTGGAATGATGCTCTCCCCCACATACCCTTTTTCCTTCTAGCAGTCTGTAATTAAGGGACTTCAGAGCTGGAGGCTGTCCCTGTGTGATGGGTTTAACAACCCTCTGTAGGACTGTCTGTTACTTAGCTAGTAACTTCTGAACCCTTTGGACTTGTGGCATCCCCGTCATCTTGTGGCTGCGTCTTATTTTAATCCAGTTAGAGAGGGGGAAAGAGGATGATGACTTCTGTCTTTTTAATGGCTGCTGCTTTGGTTTTTTGGTCTTACTCATCTGTCCTGAGGGAAGATAGATTAGTTCTTCAAGCTTCACCTTTTATCATTAGTGATTCTCTGCCACGCTTGCCCTCTTCTTCCAGCTGACAGCTTGAGAAAGCCCTTGTCTGCCTGGTTGCTCCTGGTAGAGCAGCTGTTGTACACTCCCAACTGTTCTTTGTTCTCTTCACCTCTCCTACTTCCCTTGTGTGCCTTCTAAGGTTGGGTTGCCTGACCAGGGACGGGAGACATACGTGTGTATAATCTGGACTTTGTTTGTGATCCTTTTGCTGATAACATTTGATGGTTTAACTGCATCTCCAGGGGAATGTTGCTTCTCACGGTGCAGTTAGTCACCAAACAGCTTGAGCAATAGATTTCACCCTTTTTTCCCCCCAACATACTGATTTTTTTCACATGTGAATCTTTAACTTCTCTTCATTTGCATTAGGAGAGGCTTTATGGTTTGCTATAGCTTAGTTACAACTGATTTGTTGGTAAACTGCTGCTCATCTCCTTTTTCTGGCCTTTAGAAGTGTATTGAACTCAAGTGCCAGAGACCACGTGGGAGCCACCTTCATTCTCTGCTGCTTGTCTCTTAACCAGCCACTGAAGGGAGGTTCTCACAGCCCTCAAACTCTCTTTGAAAGGCACATGAATTTTGAGGAAGTAAAATACTTGTTGTCATCCACATTTTTATCTATCTGGTCGCGGGCTCTTAACTGCTGTGGAGTAAGTGAACCCTTGGAAGTCTTGGGGGTTTTTTGTTTTACCTGATGTCATTTGTCTGTGGTGAATTCCATTTTCTAAGCTATTTTTATTTCCTACTAACAGTTCTCTAGACCTGTCCTAGAAGACAGCCTCTCCCCAGTTAGAGCTCCAAGGGTTAACAACTTCTTGGGTAAAGATTGCCGGCTTCTCTTTGCTTTCTATAGATCATCTTGTTTCTCCACAATTTCAGATGGTTATGGCAGTAGTTAGTTTAGTTTTGTCTTCCTAATTGCTTCAGACTTTGATCCCTAATAGTTGAATATTCTCCTTTATAGCCGAGTGCTCTTGTTCTGCTGAAATAAAACCCTGCAACGAGGTTCCTGCCAGGACTGATTGCTGGCCCTGCTTCTGAGGAAGTCACATCTGACTGCAGTGGGACGCATCCTTTAGGCTCCACCTGTGAGATCTTTAGCACCTTGCACCTCTCTTCAGTCTTTCAATTAAAATGCTTCCCACAGAAGCTTCCTTGAAAATTCCATTGTGTTTTCTTCGTTTTGTTGTCAGTTTTCAGTGAAAAATGCCAGTCCATAGAGCAACAGGTGACTGGGGAATAGCAGCTGGGCTGTACTTGCTGCAAGAGAAGTCAGGGAAAGTCTCTTTTTTTATATGTCTTCTGCACAGCAGTGCAGGGCTTGCTGTTCATGATGGAGCTGTGAAGTGGCACAGTGGGTGTGTGTTAACCCATCCTAGATACGACTCCTCCTGTGTCCCAGCATATCGAGTGCACCCCACGCTTCGCTTCCTGAACACAAAGCAGCGCTCGCCTTGGCGCAGTGTTCCTGCCACGCTGCTCTATGGACGAGCTAAACTCTGCTTGTGTCTTGGCTCTACCCTTAGCTCTTTGCTCCCTAACTCAGCTCTGTCTTTTAGACTTTGGAGGCAGATGGCTGCTTTGACTTGGAAGTGTAGGCACAGGACTTGAAATAAACCCAATCAGAAAATGTAAGGAATGAGGTGGGAGAGCACAAGCAACTGCCTGGAGTGGTTTACACTCGACTTGGTGCTTCAGTGATGTGACTTACTGTCTTAATTGTGGTGGCTCTTTATAGTGCCTCTCCCAGTTGAAGTCTCTGCTTCTAGACTAATGCTTCATATTATTTTTATCTTGTGATTTTAATTCTGGAAAGAACTCCCCGTTCCTTTTTGTTTACTGTGGAATTGGAAGAAAAGACTCTTCAGTAGGCGAGTCCCTTATCAGTGACTTGGCTCAGCAATTGCTCCTTCTTCCTGGAGTGATGATCTTTATTCTGCCCACACTTTAAGCCTAATGCTTGATTGACTCAAAGCTCAAAAAAAGCCTTACTCTTCCTATCTTCAGACCTTCCTTGAATCTGCCCACCTCCTGACCCAGATAAACCCAGTTCAAAGCCTGAAGGCAAGAGTCACTTGAGATAGAGGTGAATTTACAAGGAAATGATCTTGTACTGGTAGAGTTTTCTCCACACAACCTGCAGTTTTTTTGAGAGCTTTAACTGGACTCCTCAATAGTGAGCAAACTGAAACACGACCAGCAGTACTCTAACTCCAACTGGTTAGTAATGATACAAAGCTGAGGGAATAACAAAATTACCTGTTAGGACAGTTTAATTGTCAGTGATTCTCTTGACCTGTGTGAATATTCACATGTGGAGTACATTGTATTTCAGGTGTAGGTTTGGAAGTACAGCTCTTCATTTAGACTAAAAATAAGGGCTGAGGATAGAGGCTTTGGAGAAGTGTGTAGATGAGTGTTGAGAGGAGCTACTTGGAAGAAGATAAATATTAGGGACAGAGCTATTTCTCACTGTTCCTCATGTTCCTGTTAAGTGCCAAGCGTAATCACGATCTCCTCTAAAAGCTGCCGAAGGATTGTAGGCAGTCCATGCAGCTTCACACACAGAATTCTGGTAGTGCAAACTGAGCTTTGCCTGAGTGTCAGTCAGCACTGTTTTTAAATACTCGGCGTGTTCTTGGCATGTCTTCTGGGGTTTTGTAGGCTTAAGTCTAGTGATTTCCCCCCAAATCATGAAATATAACCTGCTACATGGAAAAAAATCTTGTAGTGTCCTAACTGTGATACTAAGTCATACCAGATCCTTCATTTGTGTGCCTTTCTCTCAATACTCCATGGGCCCTGCAGTGTTGGCTCATTGTTCTGAACCTGGTGCACAGTTTTTCTGGCTTTCTACGTTGGATTCTTTAAGTACTGCTGTCTTTAGATTTGCAATCATTTGTGTTCTTCTTGCAGGAAAACAAAAAAGAACAAACAGAAAAGTAAGTATGTCTTTATTTTGTGTATAAGTGGATATCCTTAGTGAAGGATTCTTCCCTGGAATAAGACCTTAAATCAGCCTCGACTAACTTTCCTTCCTGCCACCTTGTCTTGTTCCTTGTGGACTTCAGATGTCTCTTCCTCTGGGTCAGGAGGAATTGTACTTTTCTAATATGTACCTAAACCACTTGTTTTGGTCTGTCCAGATTTTGACCTCTGGTGAATTAAAAGCAAAGTGATTTCTCCAGAGTCTGAAATCATAGGTCAAACTTAAGTTTTCTTACCGAGATGGAGATGTGACCTATCTGCAAAGCTGAGCTGCTGGGTCCAAAAATTCCTCTGAAGAACGTTAGAGAAACTGACATGTCAGTCTGGTTTAGTGCAGAAACAAACCTCCATCTTCAGGTTAGGCTAAATATAGCAGCTTAAACCGTCACAAAGACGTGAGACTGCCACAATACAAGTGATATTTAAAACAATACCGAAAAGGTGACCTGAGAGAAATCAGTTTTACTTTTAAATCCATCTTCTAAATCTTCCTTTACCGGTATTTCTTACCGACTTGCCAGATTTCCCAAGCAGGGTAATGTCTGTGTTCTGTGCAGCTCCAGGAATCGGAGAAGGAAGCAGTACCAGCGAGACTCCTCAGCCTCCGAGGAAGAAGAGGGCTCGAGTAGACCCCACGGTGGAAAGTGTATGTATTTCTGAGAGAAAGCAGGAGGGGTGCTCCGCTCAGATGTGCTGACGGCGGCACTTTGTCCTGCGGCACGCTGGTGTGAAGTGGTGCAGCTTGCAAAGTTAATGTTCCCGAGTGGCCTTGAAAAATCAAAGCTATTTCCTTGTTCCCTGTGGAGCCTCCAGAAATCTCAGGAGTGATTCCTCAGCCTGCTGGTGTATTTCAGTTGTGCAAGCGAGGGATATTGGGTGACTCTTGGCTTGGAGAGGTATCTGAAAGTAATTAGTTTGGCTTCATTGTTTTTTTTTAGGAAGAAACATTTATGAACAGAGTTGAAGTAAAGGTGAAAATCCCAGAAGAGCTGAAGCCGTGGCTGGTAGATGACTGGGACTTGATCACCAGGCAGAAGCAGGTAACTTGTCAAAAGAACAACCTCACCATGTGCAGGTGAGGACACTAAAACTAGAACTTCACATCCTCAGGCTCAGTGTAGTGAAATCTCAGCAGCAGCCTGGTGGCTTACTGACAGTTCCCATTCTGGCTGGATTTCAACCGAAGGGTGGCTGTGGCTCTGAAGAGCTGTGTGTAAATTTGCAGGCCAGATTTGGTCTAATCAAGCCTAAGCTAGAAAGGCAAATCAACTACAAAACCTTGTTTGAGCTCTAAGTGTGGTGTTAGCTCTGTGCACACTTGGCCTGCTGGTCTGTTTGGGGCAGCTTAGCTGGAGAATTGGTCTCTGGGAACATCACACGCGTTGCCTGTTCAAGCTCAGCTCCTTCCTGCCGTGCTCCCGAGTCCCTTAACTCGTTCTGCAGCTCTGGCAGAAGCTGTTGCTTAGGGTCATGATTCTTCTGCCAGGCTGGATCCATCTAAAGCTTCCGGATACAGTAAATCAAACTGCACTTTCTGTTCTGAAAGGGTAAAACATTTTCATGAACTTAGAGCATGTTAATGAATCATGACTCAGTTCTTCTGTGAAACAGCTACTGAAATCAACAAGAAGCACAGAAAATAATACTGTTAAACAATTGTTGCTTGATTAGGCTGTGGTTGCTGGCTCTTACTGCTGCTCCGAGGTGCTCTCTTCATCCTTGCAATCCCAGACATGCAAAAAACTTGGTCAGGTCCTGTGTGGATAAGGCTGACTTGTTGTGGTGAAAAGAAATGTTGCACTTGCAGTAAACCAGGAGTAAAGGTGCTCAAGCAGTGCTATGTGCTACTGACTGATCTTGGAGAATTAGGGTCCATTTGCCCCCAGACATCTTCAGACCGTAGTGTTCTTGTGAAAGAAAATAGAGAGGTGAACAGGGCCTCAAGGATGTGAGTTTGCTGGAGTCCTGAGCCTTGCCATACCCAGCTGACCTGTGGTCTGCGGGCACTGGCTGTCTGTGCGCAGCACTAAAGACAAGTTAACCCTTGAG